>BCLH01002783.1:2282-31323 GCA_001602315.1 Zoysia pacifica
GGTTGATCCAAATATGTTGAATGATCTTAGGGGTACATTTTCACGTATAGCATCCACCGATATGTGTGTTCAGGCTCTGAAGGAGGCGGAAATTTGGAGAGAAAAAATAAGGTGCATTCGTCACTGATTTGACAAGCAGGATGGCAGTGGATCAGAATACTTCATCTGCTCAATGCTGGCAGATGTTTGGTGGTGATATACCAAATCTCCAAAAACTTGCTTTGCGTCTAGTGTCGCAGTGCGCATTATCTAGTGGATGTGAGCGTAATTGGAGTACATTCGTATTGGTCCACACAATGGTGCGCAACAGACTATCTCATGCCAAATTACATAAGTTGGTGTATGTGAACAACAATCTTCAAATATGTATGCGAGATGCTGGATTCACCTATAAGCCACCAGAAGCTGATCCGTTTGATCGTCTTATAGAGCTGCCTTTGTAAGATTCTTCAAATCTAATTAGAGATTGGCTTGAACGTGGAAGGGTCGTGAGGGTCCTGGTGAAGTGGGAGGCGGGAGTTTACGCGGCTGGTGCTGTGGACCCTGTTCACGCAGCTCGATTGTCTACAACGGTTTTTTCATTTTACTTTTGAACAGTTGTTTTTACTGTCAGAAAAAGAATATACCATTCGAATACCATCTATGTACGATTAATGGCAATCATTATGAACAACAATATTACTATCAACCCATTCTTCAATTGTTATTATCGTTGCAATAATCAATTTAGTATATTTTGAACAACAATTGTTTTGAGAAGTGAACTAAATGTGGGCCCTTTTGAAATCTTGTTGTTACTTTCTTTCTATATTTGAGAGGCAGAGACCAAAAAAAAAAGATTTTCATGAAGAACTTGCTTTGGAAAGTGAATTTTGATTTCTCACCATGTTAAAGAAATTGGCTGCATAATTTTAGTTTGCCCCGTTTATTTCCAGCATTGCTGACTGAAGGTGCAGCTAAAGAAGAGGTAAAACACGATCTCATCGTAGTTTTTTTTTTTTGGTTGCCTTCACAGTTTTAATTGTCCCCTTCAATTTTATGCTTCTTTCACTTTAAGTATTTTTTTTGTTGTGTTTGTCCATGAGTAGCGTGGTTTACAAAACCGCTAGTTTTCATTGTTTTCGGTGAAATTGGTCTGACTTGGTTTCACCGGCTGATCTGTTTGAAAAATTCAAAAACTGGTAAACCAAGGGGTTTTGAAATTGGAATCTCAGAACGGTGAAACCAGTATAGTTTCACATGTGAAACTGAGTGGTAAATCAGAGAAATCAACCAATTTATTGTAGCATTTCGACTAAATTTATTCAAATTTTGATTTTTGGATTTGTAGCGTTGGTTTATCAATTTTCATCAAACTGATTGGACCAATTTTACCACATCAAACACTAAGTCAAGCCTTGATGAGCAGTAGCCAAGACAAGACTGCAACACTTGAGCTTATATTCATAAGGATGGAGGTTGCGGCTGAACAAATTTGTAAAGATCATACAAAGCTATAGAGAAGCCCCCAAAAATATTGCTATATATCTGTCAGGATTATGTACCCCGAGTACCTAAAGGCCTAGCATGAATACAAAAGCCTAGCTACGGATTGCGGCTCACGGCCCAATTCACAGCCCACGAAGGACTTCACCGCGTCACGAGCCGGAGAGATAGCCCGACCCCCTGCGGTCGAGGCTGCCCGAGGACATTGCCTGGTCCCCAACAACCGAACTCGCTCGGAGCTGCTGGCCCGATGTAAGGATCAAATGACCGAGAAGGGAGGGTTGAATCGGGCACTCACTAATTCTAACTTTTATTCAACTTACCGCCAATTAGGGAGTTAGCACTCAATTCCTATCAAACTAGATATAAGATAACACTCAAGAAACAACCTATTATGCTAGAAGCTATCAATGAAGAACACTAGAGCTAGTCTAAGAATAAACAAGAACAGCAACCTAGTCTAGAGAGATAAACCAAGAATAGGGCTAAGAGCTAGCTAGACAAAGGATAGCAAACAAGATAAACTACCTAGAAGCTAAGCAAGACATCAAGCAACTCTTACACATGCTAGTTATGATATGAAAGCAGTCAAACTAGACACACTAGCATGAGAGCCACCATGAGTGAACTAGAAGCAACCTATCAATACTACTTGCATGAATAAAAGAAGAGCGGAAGACAAATGACAAGTAGTAAAGAGAGGCTCAAGATTTTTTCCGAGGTCTTGGAAGGATGGCGCCTTCCCCTACTCCTCGTTGGACCACTCCGTCAGAGTTCTGGTCCTTTCCGTCGTTCTCGAAACGATACTCACAAGGGTATACTTCACTCTCAGAGTGAAGTCACCGGTGGTTCGGCTGTCGCACACAATACCCAAGCGCTAGAGTAAGCCTTCAAAGCTCGGACATTCACTCTTAGTGTCCATTTCAAGCGGAGGATCCGAAACCGCTCACAAACTTGTGACGTCTTCCACAAACGCCACAGAAGCTCAACCACTAACTCCTAACCGGTCTAAGCTACCATAGACCAAGAGTAACAAGTCTTATCACTCCTCTCTAGCCTCACAAGCTTTAGAAATGTGTGGATGCTCTAGTTACTCTCCCGTTAGCATTAAAGATCTTTCAATATTTCACTTGTGCTCTCCTTGGTGGCCCTTAGCTCTCACAAGATGTTCTCTCAATTCTTCTGACCGTTGGACATCTTCTATTGGGCTGGCATATGGTTATATATACGCTACCAACTCCATAATAGTCGTTTATAGCCGTTGTCAAAAAGCTGAATTCTTTTTTCAATCACCGGACTGTCCGGTGATTTGACCATCGAACTGTCCAGTGACTACCTTCATCTTAGGCTCCAAGAACATCCTATCTGGACTCTATCTTCTTCTAGTCATCGGACTATCCAGTGACCTCACCGAACTATCCGGCGACTAACTCCTTCGATTATCCAGTCGCTCGCAACTTTCTTTGGAACCTGCAGCTTTCATTGTCACCGAACTGTTCGATGACCTCGCCGGATTGTCCGGTGTCCATTTCTTCAACTAAAAACTCCTCTCTGGAATCTGCATCCTCTATAGTCACCGGACTGTTCGGTGACCATTTTATCCATTGAAACAATCGATTTTGCCTTCTCTAAAAATGCTGAAACTTATAGTCAAAGGACTGTTCGGTGACCTATTTCGAAACTAAAACTTGGATTCTTCACTTTCATCTTATTTCTAACTCCCTTCACTTGTTTTCTCAACTTGTGCTTTGTCACCTTAGTGCCATTGGAGACTCCTAGAGCATTCAAACACCCTAACACTCATGTGATCATAGGAAAATGACTTAACCGAAGATAAAGCTGCTCAGAAGATGATAAAGCAATTAGACAAGACGGTAAAGCAATAAAGAAGGAGGTAAAGCATTCCGACGAAGGATAAAGCTGCCTGTCGGGCGGTAAAGCTAAACGATAAAGCCGGCTTTGTCCTCCGACGATAGACAGAAGGACGATCGAAGGACACCGACCGTCTACTTCAGCGCCAGCGGGCGCCAAAAGATCGTGGCCCCACCTGTCAGGGAGCCATCCAGTTCTGTAGGCACCAAGCCATGTAACTTCGATCCAACTCCTATATAAAGAGGTACCAAGGACGTTAGTCAACAAGTTAAGTTCAGTGCAAGTACTCATACACACACCACTCACGAGCGTCAGGGTTCTTTTCTGAGCAAGAGCCCTTCTGCCATTGTAACCTTGTTACGAGCTTATATGATACACCCACTCTATCTCTGGATATAGTATATTACGCCTCTGTGGCGGCCCGAACCAGATTAACTTTCGAGTCTTTTTAGGCTAGTCCACCTCGAATACGAAGAGCGCACTAATCTCTCTCCGATTATGTAAATTTTATTATGTCGGTGGTCAAAACACCGACAATATCCTTGGCTGCAGAGTCTACTAGAATTATTATTCTAACAACAATATTCTAAAAACATAATAAGTATAGTTATTTTTTTGTAATGTTGATGTAGCAGTGTTACTAATGTATAACAATATAATTATATTTTGGACAAATAAACATCTTATGGATGACTAAAATACAGTAGCGGTTCTATTACTTGCCTATCGATACCATATTTTGGGTCAGCTTTTGCAAATTTGCAATCCAGGTACGCTCAGCTTTTTCTTTTTTTCCTCGACCCCTCAGTTTTTTTTATCATGCATTTTTTTACTAATTTAGTTTTTACTACTCCCTCCATTTTAAAATAGATGCATTTTTGAATTTTAGACATTATGTTTTACTCTCCGTATTATTCAAAATTTTATAAAAATATTATTTTTGTGAGTTTTTATCATTAGAGATACTTTAAGCATGACTTTTTTTGTTTTAATATTTGCAAAAAACTAAGTGAGATGAATGATCAAACTTGATGTAAAGTTTTTAATATTTTAAAATAGAGGGAGTACTGTCTCTACGTAGTAAGTTTTTAAATTTTGTAAACGATCCAGATAAACCTACTGCACAACAAAACACTAACAAGAACGCTTTCGGTCAGAAGGAACAATATTAAATTGTCTGGTTGCAGCATCCCATGAACTACTCCAATTAGGACTAGTATACGAGAATGTATATACGTCATGCACATTTTCTCAAGCATGATCGATGGTGACAAAAGTGACTATCATGCACTCAGCTTTTACCTACTCCACTATTACTCGATGCTTTATCTCAGTAAATATCATTCCCATATCACCAGTCTTCCATTTTGGAATATACTCTCTCCGTTTTTAAATTGACGTCGTCGTTGACTTTTACGATCAACTTTGACTATTCGTCTTATTCAAAAAATTTGCTCGAATATGTAAAATTTTAAATTGTGGTTGAAATAACTCTAATGATAAATCAAATTATATCAAAATATATAAAATTTATCAAAATTTTTTGAATAAGACGAATAGTCAAAGTTAAATTTAAAAGTCAACAGTAACATCAATTAAAAAACGGAGGGAGTACGATAAAACCTTATGGCAATTAATGGTAGCTCTGCTAGTCATATTTCTTGTGATGGAACCTAAGTCCACTCAGATTCGGATCTCAGGCTTTAAGGATCTTTTTGGCAAAGCTCTCAGCTCTCGATTTTCAGACAAAATCATAAAAGCTCTGCCAAACATAATTTTTCAAGAGAAGTTATTCTTATTTAATTCTGTGAAGTGATTCTCTGATGTGAACTGTGGGGTTGAGAGTAAAAAAAAATAACTTCTCCTAATTCTATAAAGTGATTTTTTATCTTGATTCAAAGAGTTTATAAATTAAAAAGAATTAATTTTAGTCATAAAATCACTTCACAGGAGAATCAGAAGTGAATCCAAAGAATTAGGAGCTGAGAGCTCAAATATGCTCCTTGCTATTTTCAAATATTAACCCTGTTGATTTTTAATATTAACTTTAATCTTTTATCTTATTAAAAAAGATAAAAATAACATATTTATTATAAATTGCTTTACGTATTTAAAATATGACGTTTACATATTTAAATAAAATTTTTAAATAAAACGAATAGTTAAAGTTAATGTTCAAGAGTAACAGCGTCAATATTTTAAAATTAGAGGAAGCAGTATGAACGGAGTATAAAACAAACGTGTTCCAAGGAGATAAAGTGTTGCATTCTCCAATGAGGAGTCGTTACCCGTCTTTCCAAGGCCGAACCGAAGGTCAGAGGTACTTATATTTGGATTGCGTTCTTAATTCCAATCGATGGTGTCACCATCCGGAGCCATTGATCTTAGCTTAGTATAAATCCGAAAAACATATTTTCCACTATTTTTTAATGCAACAATGCCTATCCCAGTGTATACTTATATGAGTAAGCAGTAGCCATGACTTTGAAGGCTTCTCTCTCCCTTCTTTCTCCATTGTTTTCCTCTGAGAACACTGAACAGTGAGGTACAAAGAAAGTTTCTAGAAGCTTCTGCGCCATGACGGTGTAGCCCCTCCTCCATTCGCCGTAAAGAAGTTTCGAGAAGGTGTGATTATTCTGGTTTAGGAAATTCGTTGTCTGCGGGATTGACAGCTGCCGGTCAAGACTCAAGAGCCTTGGCAAGCGAAGGATGGACGACGCTATGGCGAGGTGGGTTCTCAAAGTCAACGCTTTTGAGTCCTCTTTGCTGCTCCCTCCAGTCCAGTTTATTTGCATGTCGCTAAGAATTAGCTCAAATTATATTAATTTCTTTTTGCTAGCAACAAGTAAATCGACGATGTTTTTATTGAAATTAAAATAGGTATTTCCTGGAGCAAATAGTTACGTCATGACTGAATTGATCGCCGAGTGATTCTACACAAACTGTCCAGACTGATTCCATAGTAAATATTAGGGCTTTTTGCCTTGGAAAATATTGCAAGCTTAGCTCAGCTATATCAGAAACAATTTGATGTTTTTTCTATTGTTTCTAAGGTTGTACTTCCACCCTTTTTTTCAAGAAAGTTGTACCTCAAAATT
This sequence comes from Zoysia pacifica, assembly GCA_001602315.1. Classification (NCBI taxonomy): domain Eukaryota; kingdom Viridiplantae; phylum Streptophyta; class Magnoliopsida; order Poales; family Poaceae; genus Zoysia; species Zoysia pacifica. The sequence continues at coordinate 8,738 of BCLH01002783.1, forward strand.
TGGATTATATAAAATAATGGTTCAGTTGTTACGATATGTTTATCTTGCACGAATAATAACTAAGTTGTGATCAAGATAAGTAATATGTAGAGGACAAAAATGATAGATAAAAGTTACCACCAGATCATTGCCTAGGTGTAAGCTTTGATTTCTCTGTAGATTTGTGGACGCTGCATAGTTGACATCCTATGGTTTCACTGCAGTTCAGTTCATGTTAATGTCAATAAGACAATGAATAAGGGATAATAAAAACATGAAAAATTATTCATGATGAATTCATTACAACATGTGACAGTTTCTAAGAATGCATGGAGCGCTTTTGACTGGCAATAATCAAAAACAGAAAAAATATACAATTACATCGCTATCACTTCAAATACATGATTTCCCATGAATTTGAACTCTGCAGGTTGAATGCTTTAAAGAAGCAAGCAAAAGAACAACAAAAAGCAGCAACAGATCCAGCTAGAGCAACGGACAGTAAACCAGCAAGTAAGTTAAAGCGCTGCTCCAAGAAAAGGACAGGCCGGCCAAAGTGGATTCTAGACCCCGAAGGAAACACTATTCTGTTGTGGAACCGTATCTTCCTTGTCGCTTGTGTGGCATCTCACTGTGTGGATCCTCTCTTCTTCTTCGAACTGACCACCGAGAGCACATATTCCCAGTTGTGTATGAGAATGGACCACCATTTGGGCATCGTGCTCACTTGTCTCCGATCTCTAATTGACATGTTCTTCGTGGTTCATATCGCCATAAGATTTGACACTGCATATGTTGATCCACTCTCCAAGGTGCTTGGCAAGGGCGAGCTTGTCACAGATCTTAAACAAATTGCACATAAATACATCAGAACAGACTTCTTCATCGATGCAGTTGCTGCATTACCAGTTCCACAAGTATGAATCTTTGTTAAAAATTGCATAGTTCCAGTAATAAAAAGATTAACATGATGAGTACTGAGAACTAATGCACCTTCTTCACATGTGCAGATTCTTGTGTTGGCAGTTATGCCATCTCTGAGCTTCAAACAGATCCACGCCCCTTTGTTCCTCATAATTTTAATCCAATCTACAGTTAGATCATACATCATAATCCAACTCAGCATAAAAATTATTAATACAGTGGGCTTTATCACCAAAAATGGCTGGGATGGAGCTATCTATAACCTATTTCTTTACATGGTCGCAAGTCATGTGAGTCTCTACTGCTTTTTTTCATTGAATTATAATATCACATTGCTAAACCTGAAAAAACTATAGCATACTTTTACAGAAAGCATATGAAATAGACTTTTTATAAAGGGAGTAAGTCTATTTTACCCCCTTAGCTGTTGCAAGTTGACTACTTCGAACACCAAGGTAGTACATCTATGTTCGCCCTTTTAACATTGGGACAGAGAGATAAATCATGCAGAGGAGTAAAATTTTGTTTCTTATCATATGAACCATTTCAAAATTGTTAGTTTTGCATCCAATGGATCTGATTAGCGCTAATGCTGTCAAGTTTGATGAGCATTTCAAGCACCGTAAAAATATTGCTGTCACATATAACATCCCTGTGATATAGTCTGTGCTTTATGTCAGATGGAAAAAACTAATGATTCATATGGCAGGTAGTTGGAGCAATATACTATCTATTAGCAGTGGACCGGCAGAAGACATGCTGGGAAACACAATGTTCTATTGAGGACAGAATGAACAAAGTATCATGTGATCCCACGTTTTTTGACTGTCACCATGCCATATCAATCGAGAGTCAGATTTGGGCAAATAGCACCAATGTCTTCACAAAATGCGGCACTGATGGTAATAGTGCGAGTATCAACTATGGCATATTCATTCAAGCGATGCAAAATGGAGTGCTCACAGCATCCTTTCCTGAGAAATATTTCTACTCCCTGTGGTGGGGACTCCAACAGTTAACGTTCGTATATCTCAACACCAACCTTATGCATGTTAGCAGTTTCAGCTCTCCATTATCACATATAATGATATACACATCGTATAGCAATAGTACAGGAATGTTTAGCTACCAGAAAAGTTCACATTATTCCAGAATAATGTTCTTTTTTGTATGTTTTGCGATCAGAACATTTGGAAATCCTTTGGTGACGAGTTCCTTCATTGGTGAAAACTTATTTGCCGTAGGACTAACCCTTCTCAGCATCTTTTTGTTTGCCCAGCTAATTGGCAGTATGATGGTAAGTTATCTTAACAACACTACTGAGACATATTTCTAGCAACATGTCGCTGATCTAATGGTGAAACAAAATTCCTCTGCAGATATACATGAGATCTCTTTCCACGAATGCTGAAGATTGGAGAATACAAAAAACAGAAATGGAGGACTGGATGACAGATAAACATATACCTGATGATTTGAGGAATCGCATTTGTCACTTTTTGGAATACAAGTGGATTTCAACACAGGGTGTCAAAGAGGACTCGATCCTGAGACAGCTACCAGTCGATCTTCGTCGAGACATAAAACGGTACCTATGTCTTGATCTTGTTCAGCGTGTAAGTGGTTTCATGTCCTGCTAATATCTTTAGCAAGAACAGCAATCATATCTTAATATCTTTGATGAATGAAAAGAGATATCTTTGATGAAATAAAAGAGATAACTTAAACTTAATATCTTTGATGAAAGAAAAGAGATATTGATGAATTAACTGGACTTACAGGTGCCACTCACCTCAGCAATGGACCAGCAACTACTTGATGCCATCTGTGAGCATATGACTTATTTCCTTCGCACTGAAGGCACCTACATTATCTGTGAAGGAGACCCTGTCAAAATGATGCTTTTCATAGTCCGTGGGAAGTTAGAGAGCTCCACGACGGACGGTGGAAGGATAGATTTCTTCAATTCTGTCATACTAAAACCAGGTGATTTCTGTGGTGAGGAGTTGCTTACATGGGCATTGCTTCCCAGCTCTGGTAACAGCTACCCCTCATCAACACGAACCATTAGAACAATCAGTGAGTTTGAGGCATTCTCCCTGCAAGCAGATGACCTGAAGTTTGTGGCCGGCACATTCAGGATGATACATTCCAAGCATCTGCAGCACATGCTCCGGTTCCAGTCACAGCAGTGGAGAACATGGGCAGCCTGCCTCATCCAAAAAGCATGGCGGAGGAACAGGAATCGACAGAAGGCAGCAGAAGGAGGTCTGAGCCACAGATGGAAGTCATTTTTTTCACTGATTGATGACCACAAGATGCAGTGTCAAAATTTTGATGCTGCCTCTAGCTCTAAGTCACAAGAAGCAGAATTTCCTTTCTCAAAGATTGCCAGAATCTTTACAAAAGCACGGAAGGACCGGCCTGAGGAGCCTGGCTTATCCAGGGATGACGGCATAAACTAGCATATCATTTACAATGATGTAAATAAATTAAAAGAAAAGACTCCTTAATTGAATAATAAATTGAGCCTTCAGTTTTTCAGTTTCCTCATTTTTATCACTTGAGCACAAAATCTAGGGCTATAGGCAAACAAGACAGGGAGGAAGTACAATAGTCATTCAACATATGTTAACTTCTTTTATTTTAGGAGAGATCATGATACATGCTCTTGGTTTAAAAATAGGGTTTCCCGAACTCCATCAACGGATATTGCCGGGTCGTTGCAACGTGTTTTGCCTTGACACTGCATGTTTCCAGGATGCCAGGAGATGGAGACCCCGCAGCTGCCTCGGCCTTGCCAAGCATCCTGCCTTGGCCTTGCCATATCTCCCTGGCAACTGTTGAACACAACAATCCTGCTGCTCTGTTTTTACTCCTTCGACAGTTCCCAAAGCGACGAGATGGCCCGACGGGACTCCACTATAGCAACGCAGGCGGTGATGTATGATAGGCGACGTGCGCAGTGTGGCCGTGGACGTCAAAGTCAAAAAGGTGTACAGTGCTGTACGATAGAGTAGTTGGTAGTTGTAGAAAATTATTGCTGTATTTGCAGCGTGTGTATAAAACCCAGAGGCTTTTCTCTGATAAATATAGAAGCGAGAAGAAAGGCAATTCACTCGGCCAGTTCGCGTGTGTTTGTTTCTGCTTATCTGTTGCGCACTGTTCATCTTTAAGCTTCAGAGGTCGAGAGTGAGTTCCAGGGTCGGCCAGGGGTCGGTTAGGTGTGTGCTGTAGGTGCAAGATCATTGAGGGACCGACAAGTGGTATCAGAGCCTACATGGAGCACCAGCAGCGATGGCAGGCACGCCAGAGACTTTTCTAATGGGTTCACCGGTGTGGACACCTGACCGCTCTCCTGAGTGTCGTGGCCGCACAGAGCGGCGCGGCAGAAGAGACCGCTTTGGGTAGCGCACGGTCGTCGTCCACAATACTGTGAGGAAATTCGGCGGCGCCACCATCTACCCTACGCTCACATGCACGAACTACTCCGACTGGGCGGTGTTGATGAAAGTGATGCTCCAGGCGCATGGCTTGTGGGTCGCCGTTGAGTCTGGGACCAACGACAACACGTAGGACAAGCTGGCGCTGGAGGCGATTCTCCACGCGGTAACACCAGATCTCATCTCCATTTTGAAGAGAGCGAAGACAGCGGCGGAGACGTGAGAGAAGCTCGCATCGATGCACGTAGGCTCAGACCGAGCGAAGAAGGCGAAGGCGCAGCTGCTCCGGAAGGAGTACAAGAACATCACGTTCTGTGATGGCGAGTCTGTGCAGGATTTAACACTACGACTCACCTCGCTGGTGGCGGAGCTAGCGGCACTCGGTGACGAGATCGCTGAGCAGCGGGTTATCGAGAAGTACCTGCGGGTTGTGTCGGCGAAGTACGAGCAGATTTCTCTCTCGATTGAGACTCTGCTCGACCTCTCGGAACTCACGCTGAAGGACGTGACCGAGAGGTTGAAGACGATCGAAGACCGCACCGTGGCAGCAACACCGGCAAGTACCAGCAGCAGGCTGCTGCTGACAGAGGAAGAATGGAGGGCGCGCTGCAGAGAGCAGGCGGGCAGCCCGGCCACCTCCGATCGGAGCGAGCGTGGTAGAGATAAGTCAAGGAGTGGCAGACCCTCCCCATGCGCCGATGACGAGTGCCACAACTGTGACAAGAAGGGGCACTGGGCACGTGATTACCGTGCGCCCAAGCGCCGTGATCGCGGGAGTCAAAGGCGCACCCGTCAGGGCTGAGGGTGGATGGAGAAGGCCCATCTGGCGAAAGAGGGCGAGCAAAATTCTCCTTTGCTGCTGTCGCAGTTTTGTGCTCTTGGGGACGTCCTAGAGGACGGAGAGCATCGGGAACTTGAGCTGGATGAGGTCCGGGCTCATGTTCACCTGGGAAGGGAGGAAGACGCCATCGAAAATGTCTGGTACCTCGATTCAAGGGCCAGCAGCCACATGACGGGCAACAAAGCGATCTTCACAGAGCTTGACTCCGCCATCTCGAGATCGGTCAAGTTTGGGGATGGGTCAGTGGTGAAGATTGAGGGATAAGGCACGGTGGTGTTCAGGGGTTGGAGTGACGAGCACCGCGCGTTAACCGGAGTCTACTTTATCCCACGTCTAAAGACCAACATTGTGAGCCTCAGGCAGCTGGACGAGCGAGGGTGCCAGGTATTGCTCGAAAACGGGGTCTTCCACGTCAGAGACCGAGAGCGGCGGTTGCTGCTAAAGGTGAACCGCAGGAGGAACTGTCTCTACACCACCAAACTCCAGATGACACAGCCGGTGTGCCTGACGGCGAGGCTTGATGACGATGCATGGCTGTGGCATGGGCAGTTTGGCCACATTAGCTTTGATGCGCTGGCAAGGCTAGGTCGGCACGATATAGTGCGAGGCTTTCCCACGATCGACCATGTCGGGGAGCTGTGCGACAGTTGCCTCGCCGGAAAGCAGCGGAGACAGTCGTTTTCATGCAAGGTGACATACCATACCGAGGGTCTTCTGAACCTCGTGCACGACGTCATGTGTGGGCCAATCACCCCGCCGACGCATGGAGGTCGGCGCTACTTTCTTCTACTGGTGGATGACTGCAGTCGATACATGTGGTTACGACTGCTCACCACCAAAGACGAGGCTTCCAGAGCTATCGTAGAGTTCCAGACACAGGTTGAGACCAAGACGGGTCGAAAACTACGCGTGCTGAGGACCGACCGGGGTGGAGAGTTCACCTCGGTGGAGTTTGGTTAGTACTGCATCGAGAAAGGGGTGGAGCAGCACCTCATGGCATCATACTCGCCGCAGCAGAATGGTGTCGTGGAGAGACGGAACCAGACCATCGTCGACATAGCCAAGAGCATGTTGAAAGTCAAGGATATGCCGGTGGCGTTCTGGGGTGAGGCGGTGAGCACGGCGGTATTCATTCTCAACCGCTCGTCGACCAAAGCCGTAGCCGAGAAGACCCCCTTCAAAGCTTTGCACGGGAGAAAGCCAGACGTGTCCTTCCTCAAGACATTCGGCTGCGTGGCGCACGTGAAGACGGTGAAGCCACAACTCGACAAGTTGGAGGATAGGAGCACCAAGATGGTGTTCCTTGGCTACGAAGCCGAGAGTAAGGCGTATCGCCTATATGACCCTGACGAGAAGAGGGTGCATATCTCTCGAGATGTCGTCTTCGACGAGACGGCAAACTAGAACTAGTCGGGGACTAGTGCCGATGAAGGAGAGGCAGGCTCACGGAGCTCCTTCTCCTTCGAGCACTCCTCGGAGATAGAGGAGTTGGGCTCAGCTTTAGGGGGACTTGAGCGCGGCGATGCAAAAGATCGGCGCGAACCGAAGTCGACAGAGCCAGAGGGCTCGGACGGTCGGGGTCGACGCGATTCTGGATCAGCCGCACTGCGCGACTCAGAGTTGGCGGAGCAAGGCCCGGACTCCAAGAGTCGACGCAGGAAGCGGCCGACGGGTCGGCGCGACCAAGGGTCGAGGTCATCGAGTCGGGAGGACTCTGACTTCGACGGTCGGCGCGACTCAGCTGCAACTAAGGATCGGCGCGATGCCGAGACTGGAGGTCAGCGGAGCCCGGTATCAGCAAGTCAGGAGGACTCGGATCCGGCGAGGCAAAGCGGCTCCAGGTCCGCAGGTCAGCGCGGCCAGAGGTCGGGCAGTCGACGTGGCGGGAGTCGGCGCGGCCAAAGGTCAGGCGGTCGGTGCGATACAAGGAAGGGAGAAGGACTCCAGTGTGACTCGAGGCTCGAGGGCCGGGTCAGTGTGGAGGGTCGAAGTCTGAGGGTTGGCAGAGCGACTCAGACGCCACGAGTACAGTAAGCTCAGGGTCTTCCTGGTCGGGGAGATCGACAGTGAGACCAAGGTTCGTGTCGTCACCTCCCGACTGCTCTCTCGACCTTGATGCGGTGCAGGACGAAGGGTCGCTGAGGTATCGATCGATCAATGATTTGATCACCGGCCTTCAACACCTGAGGACAGGGACTCAGGTGGAACGCAGCACGCAGCAACTGCTGACGGTGACTGCCGAAGAACCAAACACGTTCACAGATGCCGAATGCGACCCATGCTAACAGAAGGCCATGACAGAGGAGATGTGTTCAATTGAAGAGAACCGCACTTAGGAGCTAGTGGATCCACCGACCCGTTATCGATCGATCGGGCTCAAGTGGGTCTTTAAGGTGAAGCGTGATGCCAATGAGAAGCTGGTGAAGCACAAAGCGAGGCTGGTTGCCAAGGGGTACATGCAGCGAGAAAGAGTGGACTTCGACGAGGTGTTCACGCCAGTTGCGCGGATGGAGTCGGTCTGACTCATGCTGACGTTGGCGGCAGAGAAAAGTGGCAGGCCCATCACATGGACGTGAAGTCAGCATTCCTCAACGGAGAGCTAGCCGAGGAGGTGTTCGTAGAACAACCACCGGGCTTCATTGAGAAGGGTGAGGAGCACAAGGTGCTCCGGCTGCGGAAGGCGCTGTACGAGCTCCGACAGGCTCCGCGAGCGTGAAACGTCAAGCTGGACGCAAGCTTAAATAAAATTGGCTTCACCAGGTGTGTAAATGAGCATGCGCTCTACACACAACGCTCCAAGGGGAGCACGCTGATCGTCGGAGTCTACGTCGACGATCTTATCATCACCGGCGTCAATAAAGAGGACATTGAGACGTTCAAGCAGCAAATGACGTTTCTGTTCAGAATAAGCGACCTGAGGTTGCTATCCTACTACTTGGACATCAAAGTGATGCAGGAGGGAGGAGTCATCAAGCTCTCCCAGTCCGCCTACGAGGCGAAGCTCCTGGAGAGGGCAGGCCTCTCGGAGTGCAAGGCAACACAGACGCCGATAGAGGATCGGCTGAAGCTATCGAAGAGGAGCACAGCGCCGACCATTGATGTGTTCTGGTACCGAAGCATCGTCGGTGAGCTGCGTTACCTGGTGAACACACAGCCGAACATTGCGTTCGCCGTGGGGTTCGTGAGCCATTTCATGCAAGATCCGAGGGAGGATCACCTCGCCGCTGTCAAGAGGATCCTACGCTACATCGCAGGGACGCAAGGCTAAAGAGTCCAGTACCGCAGAACCGGCGGAGGTTCACTGAAGCTGACTGGGTTCAGTGACAGTGACATGAGCGACGACATCGACGACCGAAAGAGCACAACCAGCGTCGTGTTCTACCTGAGGCACAACCCCATCAGTTGGCAGGCCCAGAAGCAGCGAGTGGTGGCTCTCTCGACGTGCGAGGCGGAGTACATCGCTGCGGCAACAGCTGCATATCAGGATGTGTGGCTCTATCGGCTGCTGTGCAAGCTCTCAGGAGAGCAGCTGCAAGCACCGACCCTGATGGTGGACAACAAGTCCGCCATCATCCTATGCAAGAACCCCGTCCTTTACGACCGCAGCAAGCACATTGATGTGAGGTATCACTTCATCCGTGACTGCGTCGAGGGAGGACGGATCGTCCTCGAGTTCGTCGAAACCGGTCGGCAACTCGCAGACACTCTTACCAAGTCACTTGAACGCGTCTGATTCCTGGAGGCTCGGTCTCGGGTTGACGTGATCAAGGTGGCTGAGGAGCAGCATGGTTAAGGAGAGATTGTTGGACACAACAAACCTGCTGCTCCGTTTTTACTTCTTCGACAGTTTTCAAAACGACGAGACGGCCCGACAGGACTTCACTGTAGCAGCGCAGGAGGTGACGTGCGCAGTGTGGCTGTGGACGCTGAAGTAAAAAAGGTGTACAGTGTTGTACGATAGAGTAGTTTATAGTTGTAGAAAATTATTGCTGCACCTGCAGTGTGTGTATAAAATTTGAAGGTTTGGCTCTGATAAATATAGAAGCGAGAAGAAAGGTAATTCACTCGGCCAATTCGCGTGTGTTTGTCTCTGCTTTTTTGTTTATCTTCAAACTTCAGAGGTCGAAAGTGAGGTTGAAGTTGACTAGATGTGTGCTGTAGATACAAGATCATTGAGAGATCGACAGGAACATCAGTGTGAAGTATCAGCTCAACCGCCTTGAGGAACACGTCGACGTCCACGGAGCAGGCCCAAATCAGCCTCTCTATGGCATGACCTGTGAGATCTGGCGATCGAGCGTGTGTCACCAGTGGCCTTGCTCCCGGGGCACCGGCGGAGACACCGGCAGCTAGTGCTCCCTACCCCCTCCTCTTACGTTGCTATGGGCGAAAGAAAACTTTGACTATACCGGATACTTCATTTAATAGCCTGAGTTGTCTTTCGCATGTAGCAACGCACATGCACTCATTTTGTACATCACACATGTAAATTTACTAAAATTAGATAGTTTTCAATTCTACAGGTCACGTTAATCACGATCAGTTTTTCAACCTATAATCTATCTACTGAAAGCTGACTCAGATAAGATGCATATCCACGACAACTAACTGATCAGTGGCGATAGGAGACCAACCACATAATGGTGTCTTACAGTACCACTACTAAGATAGCTTCTTCTATTGCATGAGGCGTGCATATCACTATCTACCATCAAATGTATGTACCAGAAATTCCAACTGATCCAGTTAGGCGCCGAGGCAAACAAATTCCCTTTCAAATAAACAGTAGCACAACGAACCCAATCAAAACCTACGACACGAAGAAAATGCAAATGCAGTAGCTGACAGCCATGAGTTGCGTACCTGAGGGAGCAGGCGACGGGGGCTCCCCTCCCTCTCGCCGCAGCGCCGGTGCGGCGCCTCGAGAGCCTGGAAGAGGCGAAGTACGTGGAGGAGAGGCACGGATGGAGGGGGACGAGGGGAGGATGAGCCGATGAGGTGCGGTACGCGGGGCGGCGGGGAGCCAGCATTGCCGCACCGTCGAGCAAGGAAGAAGTGAGGCAGCGAGTCAGCGACGGAGCCGGGGGAACTCGCGTAGTGGGCCAATGGCGGGCTGGACGGTTGCCCAATGTAGATTTAGCGCTCATGTTGATTTGGGCTGCTCCTGCTTCAATAATGTTTCGATTTAGAGGCCCAAAAGGTAATTTCTTGTTGGCGCGCGCGCATTTAGAGCGCGGCAATTTTTAAATTCCTTCATGCTTTCTCCGGTCAATAGAAAGTGGGGAAACGGTTATTTGCAACTGATGGTATATGGCATCACATCTTAATATTAACAACCGATGCTAATATGTTGACTTAATAAAGTTAAACCCGATGCCTATAGCACTTGGACTATAATGGACCGAAAAAATGAACTAGATTTACACAGGGTCGGAGCCGATTAGAATCTGGCTGAATTTTTTGTTCACGACTTGAAGCAAAAGATAGCTCCAAGGTTTCACTTGTTTCTTTCTTACTTTTCGTGAGAAGGGTTTCAGTTGTTTTTTGTTAATTAAGGCGCTCTCTGATCACCCTGCAGGCAAACTTAGAATCCCTAGCAGTATCGAAAATGTGCATGTGCCGGTCTACGATCGAAGCGAGTGTGCATGTGCCGGTCTCTGATCTGATCAAGGTCTGAGTACAGCACAAGAGCCAGCCGTAGCTCATGCGGTACCGCGTGCGGTTGGCACTCTATCGGCCCCCGTTCGATCCCGGATGGAACGTTGGTTTTTTACCCTGGGGTTTATCCCTTTTAATAAAATTTCGCAAGTACTGCACAGCGCGTGAAGCCACACAAAGGGACTCCTCGTTGCCTGCGGAGGTCTCGAGTCTTCGTTGATCTCAAAAAAGACGCGCAGTGTGTATAGTTATAGGTCTAGAGCACACGTAGGAGTGTGTGTTTGTGTGAGTGTGGTGTGAGGAACGTGGATTGCGCGTATGTTCAGATACTATAGCTGTACTGTCCAGCTCAAAAAAAGGTCTGAGTAAAGCACAGCATCAATTGTGAATCAAGTAAAGCTTTGCAGTTCCAAACGGGCCTAATGGAAATAGAATTTACACCATGTCAGTGAGCAAACTTATGAACATTTGAAGCATACAAGATTGATTTATCCTTTGACATATAGCAGTATCTGTTACACCATTTCGATCACAATGTATTGTCGTAAGAATACAAGAAGGCTACTGAGCAATATAAGAGTGGTACTGAATATCTGAATGTAATGAGCAGCCTGCTTACCTCCCCTAGCAACAAAGAAGCACTACAGTTCATGTTGGTTTTGTAATACAGTACTCTTTTGATCTCTGAACAAAAAAATTCAAAAAGGCTTAAAATTAATAGAAGAAAAAGGCTAAAAATTTCATCCCTGCCTTGGATCCGGCCACCGGAGTCCCTTCCATCCACGGCGGCATGTGAGCCAGACTGTGAATGTGTGTGTGGCCTGGATCGACGGCGTCTCTCATGCATGGACGAGCGGCCACTAGCTTTATTCTGCTGGCGGCGCGGCTAGCTGACCTGCTCGCCGATGAGGTCGAGGCCGACGGCGAGGAACGTGACGCCCTGGAAGAGCAGGAAGTAGAAGTGCAGGCCCTGCGCCGACAGCAGGCTGCGCGTGGCGGCGGTGAGCAGGAGGAAGGCGAGCGCCAGCTCCTTCTTGAAGATCCGGTTCGGCTTCTTGGCCTGCTTGCTGCTCTTCTTGGGCGTCACCGGCGCCGCGGCGGCGGCGGCCAGGGCCGCTGCGGCCTCGTGCTCCCTCAGCTTGCCCCACTCCTGCAGCCCGCCCTCGGACATGCCGCGCGTGAGCTTGGGCGCCGGCCGCGCGTCGGCGGCCTCGGCGAGCGCGAGGATGTCGGACGCCGACGAGGTGCGCCCGGCCTTCTTGGTCACGATCCACTCGTACGAGCTCCCCAGCTGGAACAGCCCCGACACCATGGCGTTGAACTTGGTCACGGACATGGTGTTCTCGAAGAGGAGGTACGGGATGATGAACGGGAACGACTTGGGCGCCGGCAGGATGTTCAGCAGCGACATGAGCACCGGCACGTAGCAGATCACCCAGATGGGCAGCTCCGCCTCCGGCACGAACATGGTCAGCGGCAGGATCACACAGAAGAGCGTGAAGGAGTAGAAGGGCAGCACCAGCTTCCGGAGAAGGAAGAAGAGCATCACCAGGTTCGCCTTCTTCCAGAAAGGGATCTGTGCACATAAGTCAATATTCATTCATTTTGTCACTCTAATTCTCGATCGAGCTCGATATCTTCTACGGAAAATGATCATCAGTAATGGATGACACGGGTTCATTATAACTAATTAAGCTCATTAGTATATATACCTTGGACTTGAAGACTGCTGGGAGGCAGAGACGGAAGAGCTGCATGGGGCCGGAGTGCCACCGGTGCTGCTGCTTCCGGTACGCCTCGTAGGACTCCGGCAGCTCGCACAGGACCTGTAAGTAATAAACGTAAGTGTTACAAACGCCTCTCATCGATCAAGCAGCAGCAGCCATTGTTAACAAGCTAAGATTACTGAAACTTTGAAGTATATGCATACCTTGACGTCGTTGAGGAAGATGAATTTCCACCCACAGAGATGCGCGCGCACGGCGATGTCCATGTCCTCGACGGTGGTGCGCTCCATCCAGCCGCCGGAGTCCTCGAGGGCCTTGATGCGCCACACGCCGGCGGTGCCGTTGAAGCCGAAGAAGTTGAGGTAGACGCCGTTGACCTGCTGCTCGACCTCGAAGTGGAAGCACAGGTTGATGTTCTGCAGCCGGGTCAGCAGGTTCTCGTCCTTGTTCACGAAGCTCCAACGCGCCTGCACCAGGCCCAGCTCCGGGTTGTCCTGCTCACCATGAGTTGGTTAGACGCCGCACTGATGTCGTCGGTTCTAGTCAACGATATGGTTGTATTCTCTCACTGACAAGTAGATCCAAGCATAACATTATCATAAGGTGCCGTTTTAACCACTGAATCGTCTTAGTGGAAGATTCAGACATACGTGTCTCATGCCCTACGAAATGTACTAACACTTTTAACTACTATGACACTTTCAAGCTTCCTGGCTAATTAAGAACTTTTCAGAAACATCAGATTCTTCTTCTTAATTCTTGAGGAACGTGCTAACAGACTGTACTTAGTTTATAGATCTCGAAGTCATGGCGTTCATGAGGCTCACCAACCAAGTAAGTCGATCACATGATCAGTGGAATACTAAACATCAATCTCAAGCGACTAGCTAGAAGCTCATTCATGGTCAGGGACGCATCGATCGCTACACAGGCTAGGCATCGTAGTATAATACTTGCAGCTAGCTAGCATTTAGCGACGACGTTGAGATCTGAGACCAGCAAGACGACGTGACGAGGAGATCGATGTGGTAGCTAGGGTACAGTACCTTGAAGTGTGGCACGGTGAGCTTGAGGAAGTCCGGGTTGGGCTGGAAGTCGGCGTCGAAGATGGCGACGAACTCGTAGTCCTTGACGTAGTCGCAGCTCATGGCGGACTTGAGGTTGCCGGCCTTGTACCCCGTCCGCGACAGCCGGTGCCGGTAGATGATGTTCACGCCGCGCTGGCTCCACTTGGTCACCTCCGCCTTGATCAGCATCTGGCACACCTCGTCGTCGGAGTCGTCCAGAACCTGGATCAGCATCCGCTCCCGGGGCCAGTCCATCTGGCACACGTGCGAGATCGAGGTTTCGTACACCTGCACACGTACGTACGTCGCCCAGACGTCGAATCCATGGTCAGTTTCGTTCGCCACACGAGTGCCAACACGTTGGTGCATGTTTCGCCACAAGAATGGTGACTGATGACTGACCTCTTTCTCGTTGCACATGGGCATCTGGACGAGGACCATAGGGTAGTAGCCGTCGGCATCGTCGTCGGCGTCACCACCCTCGACGTCGTCCGTGGCGGTCCTCCTGCGCGACGTCTTCTTGCCGGAGGAGACGTCGTTGGCGCGCGGCTTGAGGCCGCGGAGCTTGATCCAGAAGCACCCGAGGCAGAGGACGATGCGGTCGACGGACTGAACCATGAAGAGGACGATGCAGAAGGCCGAGAGCTTCTGGATGGCCCACGCGATGTACTCGATCCGGAAGTCGAGCCACGCGACGTACGCGCCGTGCAGCCAGCCCTCGATTTCCCGGCGCTCCGGCAGGTGGCGGAGGTGCTCCGGCAGCTGCCGCAGGTTCTCGGGAAGGTGGCGGAGGTGCTCCGGCAGGTGCTGCAGCTGGTCCTCCAGCTCCTGCAGGTTCCCCGGCAGGACGTGCTGCGGGAAGTGCCACCCTTTCAGGTGCGCGACGGTCTCGAACGCTAGCATCCCGAGCGAGAGCAGCAGGAACGCGCGGAGGAAGCCCAGCATGACCCTTCCGCGCCCGGACGCCTCGGCGTCGGGCTCCGCGTCCGCGTCGCGACTGCGGCGCACGCGGCGGTTCACGACGCCGAGCACGCCCCAGAACCCCGAGGCCAGCCACGCCACGCACCCCACGGCGCGGTGCGCGCGGAGGAGCAGCACCCACGTGAACTGCTTCGCGTTCTTGCCGCGGGCCTTCTCCGACTCGTGGCGGGTCATCCCCGGCCCGTCGATCTCCACGAGGGAGTAGGGGTTGTCCATCTTCACCACCACCGGCGTGCCGCGCTGGTCGTCGCTGCCCCACCACGTGCTCGCCGGCGGCGCCATTGCTGCTGCGGCGGCTCAGCGATCCGTTGCGCCCGCGCCGGTGAGCAAGGAGGTACGTAGCTCCGGGAAGCTAGCGAGCGCAGCCGTCAAGCTTGTTGCTCCCGAGAACACCTCAACATGTGAGGTTGCTTCCCGGCCGCCTCTTTATGCCTGGCCCTGAAAGAACCTGGCTGTGCTAGTGAAGTGAACGGTGCTAGCTGCTGCTACGCCTAGATCGTCAGTGTTCTTACCTATATATGGTGACCTAAATCACCTACAAACAACACATCAAACTAATCAAATCCTACAATCCAATAACTACAGATGGAGATCGATCGAGTGCACGAGGGACAGTCAAGCAGTACCTTGGAGCTAGTAACCTGCTGATGGCGAGATCAGATCAGAAGAAGCGAAGCCTTTGGCCACAGCTCCGATCGTCTTCAGATCCAAGAAGAGAGAGGTGACTGACAGCTGCCTCGGAGGCGGCGACGCTCACACAGACTCTCACACACGCTTGCACGCACACTTCCACAGGGAGCACACACTCTGGCGCCTAGAGATCAGCTCAGCGAAGCTGTGCTCGCACTAAGCGCTTTGCTGGTCGATTCGAGCTTGAGGATAGTAGAGATACAATGGAGAGTAGTAGAGTGAAGTGGCTCGAGCAAAGCGGAGGGAGTGTAACCACCACCGCAACCGGGATTGCTGCAGCGAGCTACCGCTGTACTACTGGCTCCAGACTCTAGACTCCAGAGTAAGGCGTCAGGTAGCCCACTAGAAGGGTTTTATAGAAAGGGATATGGAGATCGGCAACCTAGAGAGAGAGAGAGAGAGAGCAACACGCTCACTCACTACCAGTGGCCAGTTGAGAGCTAGTACACTGTTAGTAGCTGCATGTACTTTTCTATTAGAAATTTTAAAAAGCACCTCTCTCTCTCTAGAGAGCATAGTAGAGGCTACAAGTGTTGACCTGATTTGGGCATTAATTTCATGTTAGAGTTGGGTGCTTCGATCTTGACTTGGAAACTTAGTCGGAATCTGCCGGCACCGTGTGCGTCGATCGAGTCCATGCCATGTGGAGTCTTTAAATGAAACAGCCCGTTGCTAGTTCACTCTCCTGCCTGACCTCTGTGATACTACTTTCGTTTTTTTTAATTGATGCCGCCGTTGACTTTTAAATTTAATTTTAACTATTTTATTTTATTAAAAAAATTGATAAATTTTATATATTTTGATATAATTTGATTTATCATTAGAGTTATTTGAATCACAACTTAAAATTTGATATAGTTGAGCAAATTTTTTTTGAATAAAACGAATAGTTAAAATTGATTATAAAAATCAATGGTGACATTAATTTAAAAACAGAGCGCGTATACTATTGGTGTTGTCAATCTGAATCTGTACTCCAGAGACTGGAGTACGCACAGCAAAGGAGTACGTGTGAAATTAACCGTTAGGCTAACAGCTAATTGCGGCATCAAGTGACGATTAAGAAGCTTCCCCGGAATTTCTTGGGATCGCGTTTCCCTGAATCGCAGGCTGCCCTGCTTGTGTCTCCGACGGGCTCTGCCTGCAAGGTTTGGACTTGGGCCTGGGCATAGACTTAACCAAACTTTTAGTCTCATCATTTAAATTCTTCCAAGCATAATCATATATTCTGTTCTCCACATGTGTCCTTTTCTTTGTAATTTTTTACTGACTAAAATTTCGTTATATTCAGAGAGAGAGAGAGAGAGAGAGACTATTCTTTCCTTGAATTCCAAGTGTTTTTAAATACCAATACAACAAAGCCACTGTTACCCTTGGGGTCATTCATGTGGCATTCAATTGCCTTCATAATTCATAAAGCAATAAACATATAATACACCCCGTAATGAGGCTAGCTAACAACGTCACCTTGACGACAATGATGAAATATTGGGCTCTAGAAGAAAGAGAAATGGATTTCTGAAATATGAGATACTACATTTTCTTAGTATATATACTACCTCCGTTCCAAGATATAAGCATTTCTAAGTTTGAATAAAATCAAAATTTTCTAACTTTCACTTAATAATATCTAGAAAATTATATAATTTTTAATATAAATATATATTTTTTATGAAAGCTTATTTCATGATGAATAAAAAAATATAATTTTTATATGATAAAAGATCATTAATTCTTCATTATTAATGGTCAAAGTAATAAAATTTTTACTTTGACTAAACATAGAAATGCTTATATTTTGGAATGGAGGGAGTATGTGGAAAGTGGGTTTTGAGCAGAATTTATCGGTAGCTGTTGGTAATTTGCTATAGCATCTCTCGAAACCGGGTACTTTACTTTAACAAATGTATATAAATAACCGTGTGTATTAGTACCTTTTCATGGTACAGCTGATGTATCTTTCAGAGGCTAATCAAATCAAAATCATAATGGTTGGGTGATACCACTGTACAGTTGTTCTATTTATTTAGTTGACAACGTTTAACTCGCCAAGGTGGCTTTAGTTTACTTTCTGATCTGCCGTTCACAGTAATTTACTAGCTGGTTTACTTTGATTTCATGGTCATCCAATCAATTCCTGTATTGACTTTTATTGACTTGTCATAGATCTCAAACAAAGTCAAACAATCTAACGTTCACAACATGTAGCGCATGTTGGCTTTTAAATTTAGATCACAATAATTATTTGCTATCTTATACTGGTGTTAAACTATATACAGATCTTATGGCATGAGCTAGCCTTGCATATGACATGTATGGGAAAACTTTGGTTTTGAGTTTGAGGAAATGACAACAAAACTTATTGCTCTCACCAAAATGATGGCGGTATGCATAACACCTCGTTGCATGCTAGGTGCTTGTATGGAAATTAATAATATAGAAAATGTTGCATTTTAAAAGGTTTATATATTTACACGAAGTACTTTCACAAAATCCTTTCCTCAATACTTTGCCAAGTGTTTACCATCTTATTTTGGAGGTCCAGACATGTATAGTAAGTACTACTATTCTGTATTTTCTTCACATCTCGAGTAATTAATGGGAGGTTCATAATGACTGTTACATCAAATTAGATGAAGCAGGTACTCCCTCCGTCTCAAAGTGACGTTTTTGATTTTTTAAAATCGTTGTTTGACCATTCGTTTTATTTCAAAAATTTACAAAAATGCAAAAATAAACAAGTCAAGCTTAAAATACTTCTAACAATGAATCATTTCATAATAAAATAAATAATTCATTCAAATTTTTTTTGAATAAGACGAATGGTGAAAGAAGATGTTTGAAAATCTAAAAAGACAATTATTTTAAGATGGAGGGAGTATTAGTATTACATATGTTTTTCAACCTGAAAAGAACACTAAGCTGCAAATAAGATTTGCTACAACATACACAAGATGACGACCTGGTTATAGTGTGAATAGTTGTGAATCATACTACAGCACTGAATAGTTGTGAATCATAGTACAGCACTACTGTCCACTGCTGATGATAGACGTGATAACCTAATGAGCTTCAGTATAAGATCGATTCCTCGAAACACTCTTTCCAGCTATGAGCACGCCAAAATCTGTACTAGTTAGTGGTAACTACACAAAGGTCAGGTCAATGCATCTTGTAGCTCTTTAGATTGAGTTGATCAGATTAATCAGAAAATACACATAGTCAAATCATGAGATCGACGCGGTATCAAAAGCGCACGAATTGCGAGAACCAAAACTCTCGTGGGCTGAGCACTACACGTCGTCCTCGGATCAATTTTTCTTTCTCAGCCTCTGTTCACAATCTCGATATGGAATTCAATTATCTGGCCCTCTTTATAAAGCTAATGAGAGATTAATAAGGGTATCATCAAAAGTTCTAGCATTAACTACTGTGCATGCACATGCGCATAGATGCCATGTGAGTGAGTGCATGCCCATACAACTTTGTGGCGTCAAATTGAAAAGGGTATGGGAGAGGTATCAATTGAACTCCGTGATGTAATATTGTCTAGACTCAAAGGGATCATGTCGATGTCGTTATATGAATTTGCAACAAGATCTTGTATTGAAGATCTGCCGCTAGTATCGATAATGCATACATCAACTACAAATCCTTGAGTTAGATTGTGCTAGTGTTATGACAACTTTGCATATAGCACGGAGGATGATTGACTAGACGTTGTGCTTGTTGCCAAGAAAGCAAAATAATTGATGCTGGTGCTTCTTGAGAAATTGAGGTAATTTAAGGTAAATCATGAGTGGAACAATTTGGTTCATCATCTAGATTGCAATGAGCTACAAATCAAAGTGTCAAACTGGCGTCTAATTGAGTGCCATATTCTGACGCCGAAGCTGTAGGGCTTGATTGGAATTTTTCTCATTTGTCAACAAAACTCAATTTTGCCTAAAAAAACTTATTGAGCTCAACTTTTCTGCTATTCAATATTTTGTCATTGATCCTAATATGATATAGAAGAACTCTGGCTGATGAAGCCCGTCACAATTATAAGAGTAAAATTCAGAAAAACATGCATGCATCAATGATATGGGCTCGCAATAATTGTTAACAAGAGATATACGCATTCTGATGAAAAGAAGACCCACTTTTTTTTATACAGGTGAACATATCCCAATATCTCTAGCTCATCTAAATCAAATAGCACCCAGGCAGACAAACTAAGTATAATAATAAAAATGACAAGAACTTGCCGACACATGTCTCGAGGCCACCACAATGCAGTGTTGCAGAAGGAAAGGTTATGCATGGACGCGTGTTGACTTTTGTCGTCATGCAGTTACAAAGTGTTGACTCCATGAACTGTACATATACAATTGGTAGTTTCATTGCATCAACTTGTACATGCAACGTCAAGAGACCAAAAGGATCTAATGTTTGAGGAACATAAATATCAGTGTTTGCTGTCAGTTAGAATATCGTTCCGCTAGGTTTATTTGTGATTCCTTAGAATATGCTAGCACGGATTAACTAGCCTTATATGAACTAAGTCATGTAAGCCTTGTTGTGGTTTCATATTAAGAAAAAGTAGAGAATACGAATGATCATATAGACATACTTATAAAGGGAGTACAATGAACTTCTTCCTTTTGTAAAATAAACTTCCTTTTGTTACTGATGTAATGTCAATTTACTTAAATGGACTATCAGCATACAGAAATATTATCACCTTACTTGAGTTGCTTCTCAGTAGCAATCAAAAACATTAGCCTAATAAAATTACTTTTGACCAATATAAAAAGATAGACACTAAAACAGATCTAAATGATCGTGAACCATCATCTTTATGTGTTGATCTTGAGATTTAAATTGTTTTTTTACCACACCTAGGAGGTAAAATCTCTCTAATAACTAATAAATATTGTATCATTCAATTTGAAAAGTAATTAGTTAATTTTAGTAGGTAATGGTAATCAAGAACATGTTGTTGGTTGATATAATTTTTTTCTTTATATTTTCTGTGTTAAATCAACGCTGATATCAAATTCATATCTCACCGTTTAGGAGGTGAACCAATATCATTTGACCTATTTTAGAAAAGCTCTTATAATGTTTTTGGTTCAGAAATAACAACCGACTTCACTTTCTCACCTTCCTGTATATATACGTCTGCTCTGCAGCCTAAATATAAATTTCAGATCCTGTATGGATTGTTCTCTCTCATTATAAGTGACATTTTTGACTTTTTAAAATTAACCTTCGATCATTCGTTTTATTAAAAATTTTTGTGAAAATATTATTTATTTTATTACGAAATAATTTATTATTAAAAGTATTTCAAGTTTGACTTATTTATTTTTGTATTTTTAAATTTTTTTTAATAAGACAAATGTTCAAAGTTGATTCGAAAAAGTCAAAAATGTCACAGGGAGTAGCGATCAAGCTGCAGTGGCCAGACGATCTGCTGGAGCTGCGTGCTGCAGCACGGGCACCTCAGAAGGTTCCTTGCCAGTTGTTTCCATATAAGTTTCACAACCGCTACTTAACTGATTTAGCTTTAATTCTGAATTAATGACCTGAACCACCAGAGATCTCGAGGCGTTACGTGTTTGTATTTTCTTCCTGACATATAGAGGCGCACGAGGTGCGTCTGTTCAAGATGTTTTAACGGCTCGTCCAGTCATAATTGGCATTTCTAATATATTTTCTCCCCTTTTTAATTGTTATTGCCTTAGACTTTAAGATCATTTTTGACTATTTATTTTATTTACAAAGTATGATAAATATCATGTATTTTGTTATAAATATTTTTAACACATGTGAATTATTTTTAATAAGATTAATAGTCAAAATAACGTTCAAAGTTAACAAAATTAATTGAAAAATTAATGAAATATATATATATATATAATTAATTAATTCGCTGGTTGAAGAATATACTTTGGGTTCCCACCGACACCGCAACATACCACTATGTGTATATGCCGATCGATCTAGTAGCAAGAATGAGATGGCAGTGTATGCACGTGCACACTGTCAATCGTCCAGTCATGCATGTGAATATAAGTCCTATACTATAAATACTCTTATAAAAATGTCAGTATGTCCACATTAAATTGCAAATACCAATTTGCTTGTGAGGGGGTTTTCAAATATCAACATATATACAAGTAATTTTGTTGCAGTCTAGCACCTATAGGTTTCATTTAATTTTCATATATCCTCAAGCACAATAATTTGACTGACCAATCTGACTCTTAGCATTTCTTCGTTGTGATACTGCATAAATCACAACCCCTAAATCTTTTTTTCACTATATATTGCTTGTACCATTATGATTATGTTTTTCGCTTTGCTACTGACAATGAGACAAAAATTATTTTATGTAACATTGTGTAAATGGTATTACACCGTGATGAAGTACTTTATATATAGAGCAAAATTGGACGGTAGCTAGGAGCACTACAAGAAATCTCGTGATACATGATGGATTATCCGTGATGTATTTAGAAAGTATATCCATGACGATCATCAAAACGTATAAACAATAGTGGGCTTAACCGGGCCATAATTTATGACAGATTCCTCAAATCCATCACTGTCTCGTTGTGGAACCGTCACGGATCAATGATACTACTGTGATCAATTTAAATTCATCATATTAGTTGTTTAAAAAATAAAAATATTTTCTTACATGTCAATCTGACATGGCTACCTGTTTAGGGGCGTCCTGAAGAATTTGGAGGCTCTGTCTGAAATAATAAATGAGGCATAAAACTTTGGTGTCAATTTTCTTGATTATTTGCTTTATTTAGCCTCTTTTGAAATACGAGAATTTTTTTCATTTTCTACAATTTTTTCTATGAAATTAAATTGATTCTTCTAAAATTTCTATGTAATTCCTATAAAGTTTCCGCGTTCTAAAGCAAGTCTTAAGACACTTTTGAAACGCAGGAATTTAATAGGAATCAATTCAATTTCACTGGAAAAATGCAGAAAACATGAAAAAAATTCTCGAATCCAAAAGAGACTTTATACTTTTGATTTTTCAATTCATATTTTCTAACTCGATTTATATAAGAAGTATTTATTATAGATTATACATGAGATTTATTAAATTAAACTATTAAAATAAAGATTATAAATATTGAGGGCACAGCCTGCACGGGCCCTGGGACTCCCTGACCTGTTCAATCTGAATACAATAGTAAAACAAGCGCAGGGGAGAGGATTGACTTTGGCTTTTAATGGAGCCAAATTGGCTCGTCTAAGTTTTCGG
>BCLH01002783.1:31333-42310 GCA_001602315.1 Zoysia pacifica
GGGGGGGGGGTATGAAAACTACATGAATTTTGCAGGTGTTCCTTGCAGCAAAAGTATTTATGGAGAATCTTTTGCAGTGTAGCTATAAACCGAATGTGAAAAATAAACTATAAGAATGATAATCCAATCTTTCTGACTTATCCGACTCACGTGAGTCAGACAAGTTGGAATAGTGCCAAATAGAGACCTAAAATTTATCCCCACTAAAACATGATTTTGGGTCAATTTACCCTCTAATACAATCTATTTTTGTTTCTCAATACACAGCATAACTTTTAGATCAAACTTTACGAGATGATAAAACACATTATAACACATGTTAAAAAAATGTATTATAATTTTTCTATTATTTTTATAGGAAAAAATATTTAATAGTAAATTAATCTTTGAGATGATAATACAAAACTTTATGCAAAATAATAATAAAATATTCAATTTGCATTTTTAATATGTGTTATGATGTGCCTTTTCATCTCATAAAATATTCAAGTGCTAAATGCAAGTTTAAAATATTTTATTTTATTTTAAAGATGCAAGAAAGTTTGATTTTAAAATTGTCAAATTTTATTATCTTGCCCTCACAGGGATCTCAGTTATCCCGGACGGGAGTTCATTTTAAATGTCGGTGTAATCTACACACCCAGTCACAGCTTAAAGGCCGGAGTTCAACACATTTTAAAATAGAAAAGGAGGAAGTAAAACAAAACTACTCAACGAAGAGCACAACTCAGGAGAGTGTCCTTATAAAAAGAGTGTCCTTCTAAAAAGGACGTAGCAATGCGCATTAACTATAACTCTGCAGAGTGTATGCACTTGTACCTAAGAGAAGTGCCATCGAGAACTACCGTGGTAGTCTTGACGAACACACAAGACTTGTCCACAAGCTTTTAAGTGGTGTTATCCGTCCTCCAGGATAGGGATCCTAAGTGTCTACGTATTCGGGTTCTGCAGCTATGAAGAGTCTACCATTGATCAGATAGGGTATCTCGATCTCATGTGAGGAGTCATAGCTCTACACCACACTAACACATCACTGCAAACCCACGGGTAAACAACCAGTCTCGACAAGCTTCAAGATCAAGCCACTGCCCATACAGGGTAACGTGGTGTGCATGGTTGTCAACTGAGCGTACAAGGCTCGAAGGACTCAGTCCTTAATTACCGGGACAGGCACTCTCTCCAACCTTAACGCCAACAATCAATAAGTCTCACAGAAAGATCTCAGCCCAGATCTTTTCGTTGTACTCGTCACATATACGCTCACAGGGACTTCTCAAAAGTCTCCCAGCTCCTCATGCTCCATACTGCCTCCACTAAATAGTTATGTATAGTTATTTGCAAAACTCACACATTTGAATCACAGTTCAAAATCATTTAACACAAATTCTATTTTTATAGTGATAGGTGTGAGATAAAAATAAATGCGACAAAGCATGGCTAAGCATAAAAATAAAATAATTATTTTAAAGCAATTTTAAGGCTCATATTTGTGGAACAATAAATAGACGCGGCTTAAAAATGTTGCTAGCATATTTTAAAATAGTTGACATGCAAATTAGAGTTGTAAACAAAACATGCAGTTTAAAATGCTGGGTACAAAAGTGATCAAGGAACGCGGCTTGCCTGGCAGCTCAAGATCGTAGTCGGGATCCGAGTCGTCGAACGAGCAGGCTCACGGTACTCCTTCTCGGGATCACCAGCTAAACACAACACGAAAAAGGGTGAGAATAAGGTACGCGACAATTTAAATTCGAATAATTAAATCCAAATTTAAATTACTAGGCTAAACGTGCTCAAAACGTTCCCCGAAAAATTCTACACGACGTTCTCGACGAGACGAATTTAACCGAACAATTTTTGAAATCTTTTGAGACCAAATGGAGTTCCCCAAAAATCCTTAAAGATTTAGACTATGAGAAACTAGACTAACCGCAAATCGATTAGCTACCAACTAACTACTCTCACTAGCTACCCACTAACTACTCTCACTAGCAACCAACTCCACGATCTAGAACACGACAGGAATTTGATAGCTCACCACAGAAGAGAGCAGTGGAATCGGCGTCGGTGCACTGGAGATGGAATCGGAGCGCTGGACCGGAGACAGAAGCAGGCGACGCAGACAAGAACGAATCGTGCGGTGGACGGCGACGCGTGGCTCCAGGCGACAGGCGGACGGAGTTGGGGCAGCGGTGACGGCGACGGGAAACAGAGTGACGCGCGACGGGGATCGGCTCGGGGACGACGCGACGGGCGACGGGAATCGATGATCGGCTTGGGGATGACGCAAGCGGGGTCGGCGCGACGGGCGAAGCCGAGTGATGACGCGGAGACGGGGTCGCGGTTGACGGCGTAGGAAGTGGAGCGTGGCTCGGGGCGACATGGATCGGTGGCGACGTGGCGGCACGGACGTAGCAACGGCGCTTGCCCGATCTCTTCTGCCGCTCGCTTGGAAAAGGGGAAGGGTAGAATGAGAACTGGTGGGAGGGGATATGATTAAGGGATAAGAGATAAGAGAAGTGGGGAGTATTTATAAGGGAGATTAATGGGAGAGGTTTGGGAATTAATTAAAGATTTTAGGGGTTAATTAACGGTTGTGAGAATTAATCTCGGCCCAACAAAAGCCCGCGGATCAAAATTATTCCGTCGCGGAAAAACAAAAGGAGAATTTCGAAATTGAACGGAATGAATTTTGAGATAAACTTCTCTTCGATTAATTTGAAAATTTTGAGATGTTACAGACTCCCCTTTACAGGATCTCGTCCTTGAGACCAAGAAGCGAACTCGAACATATAGGGAAACTCCTTCCTCAGACTCTCTTCCTTCTCCCAAGTAGCCTCTCGCTCGGTGTGGTTGCTCCACTGGACCTTGAGAAACTTGATCTTAGACCTCTTTATCTCTTTATCTTCACAGGGTACTCCTGTTACTCGAGCATGTCCTGAATATACAAAGCATCAGAGACAACTTGCTCCTCCGGCACTCGAAGACACTTCTTCAAGTGAGAGACGTGAAACACAGGATGCACACCTGTCAGTTCAGATGGCAACTCCAACTAGTAAGCAAGCTCACCGATCTTTCTCAGAATCCGAAAAAGATCAACAAACCTCGAAGCCAACTTTCTTCAGACATGGAAGCAATGCGTCCACGGAGAGGTGACACCTTGAGATACACACAATCATCAACCTCAAAAGAAAGGAGCCTCCTTCTCTTATCTGCATAACTCTTATGACAGCTCTGAGCAACCCGAAGATGCTCTCTGATCTTTTCAACCTTCTCTTCTGTAGCTTTGATAGAATTAGGACTGAAGAAAGACCTCTCACCAACCTCTGACCACATGAGCGGGGTACGGCATCTCCTACCATACAATGCCTCAAAAGGTAATATCTCCAAACTGGCCTAAAAGCTGTTGTTGTAAGAGAACTCCAGAAAAGAAAGACTGTCCTCTCAGCTCTGCCTATAGGTGATCACACAAGCCCTCAATAAATCCTCCAGAATCTGATTCACACGCTCCGTCTGACCATCTGTCTGAGGATGACAAACTGAACCGTATACTAAGTGTGTACCTATAACCTCATGCAAGCTCCTCCAGAATCTCGCGGTAAACTAAGGCCCGCGATATGACAGAATGCTCCTCGACGTACCATGTAACCTCACAATGTGATCAATGTACAACTTGGCCAACTGAATACCTCTCGCTCACATGAATGAAATGAGCAGTCTTCGTCAATAGATCCACCACTACCAAGATAGCATTATGATGGCGAGACGTCATCGACAAACCTGTGATGAGATCTATACTGATGTTATCCCACTTCCAAGAAAGGATCGACAACGGCTTCAGCAATTCAGCCAGTCTCTGGTGCTCAGCCTTAACTCACCGACAAACATCACACAAGGCAACATACTCAGCAATGTCTGCCTTTATGCCAACCCACCAGAAACGAGTCCTCAGATCCTTGAACATCTTGGTGCAGCCTGGATGGATAGAATACCTCGAATCATGAGCCTCTCTCAGAATGGCATCACACAACTCTGATACCCTCAGAACACAGATACGATCCTCAAAGCACAAACCACCCTGCTGATTCACACAAAAACTCGGTGGTTTGCCTTTTTTCATCTTCTTCAAGATCAACTGAATTTCTCGATCACGCTTCTGAACTGACTTGATCTTTTCAATCAACAACGGCTACAACCTGAGCTCGTGTAAGAAACTCTGAGGAATAATCTCAACTCTCAAACTGGTCAGATCTGCAAAAAGCTCGGACTGTCTAGACATCAAAGAAGAACAATAAGCCTTGCAACTCAAAGCATCGGCTACCACATTGACTTTATCCGGGTGATAGTTGATGCTAAGATCGTAATCCTTAATCAACTCAAGCCACCTCCTCTTCCTTATGTTCAGCTCTGCCTGGGTGAAGATATACTTGAGACTCTTGTGGTCGGTGTAGATCTCACATCTGTTGCTGATCAGATCGTGCCGTAAAATCTTCAAAGCATGGACAACAGCTGTCAACTCTAAATCGTGCGTTGAATAGTTCAACTCATGCTTCTTCAACTGTCTCGAAACATAGCAAACCACCTTCTTGTTCTGCATCAACACACAACCCAAACCCTACGAGAAGCATCACAGAAGACCCGGAAATCCTGGTGAATATCCGGCAAGGTCAAAACTGGTGCAGATGTCAACCTCGTTTTTAGCTCCTAAAAACTCCTCTCACAAGCATCTGACCAAACAAACGGCACCTCCAACTGAGTCAACTCGGTCATAGGCTTAGCAATCCTGGAGAAGTTCTCAATGAATCGGTGATAGCAACCTGCCAATCCAAAAAAAACTCCTCACCTCAGAGACTGACCTCGGAGACTCCCACTCCACAACAGCCTTGATCTTCTCGGGATCAACGGCAACTCCCTCAGCTATGACAACATGACCCAAAAAAGCAACTTTCTCTAGCCAAAACTTGCACTTGCTGAACTTGGCATACAGCTGATGAGACTTCAACCTCTCAAGCACGACTCTCAGATGCTGCTCATGTTCTTCTGCTGACTTGGAGTAAACGAGGATATCATCAATGAAAACCACCACAAACTTATCCAACTCAGCCATGAACATCTTGTTCATCATGTTCATGAAGTAGGCAAGGACATTAGTGAGTTCAAAAGAAACAACCAGAAATTCATAAGACCCATACCTCGTCACGAACGAAGTCTTCGGAATGTTGAAAAGACGAATCTTCATCTGGTGATACCCCGATCTCAAATCAATCGAGAAAAAGAACTTCGCACCCTTCAACTGATCAAACAAATCATCGATCCTCGGCAAAAGGTACTTATTTTTTATCATCACCTCATTCAAAGAACGGTAGTCAATGCACATGCGCATTGACACATCCTTCTTCCTCACGAAAAGCACTAGAGCTCCCCACGGAGAAGCATTCGGTTGAATGAACCTTTTACTCAAGAGCTCATCGATGTGCTTTTTAAGCAAAGCAAGCTCATCGAAAGACATCCGGTACGACTGCATGGTAATCGACGCGGTACCAGAAAGAAGATCGATCACGAACTCAACATCTTGATCCGAGGGGTGTCCTGGCAACTCATCTAGAAACACCTTCGAAAACTCACGAACAATTAGAATCTGCTACAAAGACAACTCTTACAAGCTGCAAACTGAAGGTAGAACTCTAGACGCTCTAGGGGCGCACTCCACTCGAACACCGTGGTGGTTAACCAACGACACAACCCTCTCAGCACAAGTGATGACTCCCTTGTGCCTCGCCAGCCAATCTATCCCCAAGAAGACATCAATGTCACATGAGGGAAGGACAATGAGATCGGCTAGGAAGACCACACTCTCAATCAAGATTCGAACACTTCTACACTCGACACGACTCTTATAGACTCCAAGAGGTGAAGTGGTAAGTATAGGTATAGCTAAGAGTAAGGTAGAAAGACTATGTGTAGTCGCAAACGCCGACGACACAAACGAGTAAGTATTCTCTGAATCGAACAAAACCGTCGCTAAGTGAGAGTAAACCAAGAACTCACCAATAACAACATCGGGTGCCTCCTGAGCCTCCTCCACAGAAATGTGGTTCAGGCGGCTACGCATGACGCTCGGCTGAGCAGTGCCACGGCCCGCTGAACGCACTCCTCGACCTCCAGACTGCTGCGGTGGCCTAGCGGAAGTGGCAAACTAAACACCACCTCCCTCAGGACCCTGCAGCTGACGCCTCGGACACTGAAACGCCTGTGACCCTCCTGGTCACACTCGAAACAGCGAACCGAGGGCTGACCTGCTGTCGGACGAAAAGCGGACTGTTGCTGTTGGAAAACACCTCCCTGCCTCTGAGAACCCTGCCGCTGAACTGAAACTGGAGCAAGAGCAGTAGATCGGGCGAAGGTGGGCTGTCCCGATCCCTGCTGGAACGATCCGTTGAAGCGTTGACGCTGAGAAGCCTCACGACTGGTTCCCTAACCAGCTGCCCTCCTCTTCGCATCTCTTGACCGATTAAGCTTCTGAAGCGACATCTTCAAAGCCAGACACCTATCAATGAGCTCATGAAGACTCCTCTGAACACCACCATCTAGGTACGGAAGCATGTCGAGACGCAAGCCCTTCCGGAACAGTACATCTTGCGACGCTCGGTCGAAACCTCTTTGAGTGCAAAGCGGCTGAGCTGGGTGAAACGGTTGGCGAACTCTATGATAGACATACCCCCTGCGTAAGGTTACAGAACTCCTCCGCCTTCGCCTCTATGGCTCCCTCAGAGATGTGAAAAACACGAAAAACGGTGACGAAGTCGTCCCAAGTGAACTGCTCTGGATCATCAAAAGTGGCGTAAAGCGTGTCCCACCAAGCACTAGCTGCACCTGTCATCTGGTGAGTCGCCAAACGAACAGCTTTCTGATCGTCACACTAAATCAGATCAAGCTTCTTCTCAATATCTCTGAGCCAATCGTCAGCATCCAGAGGGTCAACTGTACAGTCGAAAGTGGGCGAGCGCATGCTCAGGAACATAGCCATGCGGGAACCGGCTGGCTGGTGGTACTGTGCTGCATCAGGAGCATGAGCACGTCTACGAGGCTGCTGCTGTGACTGCTCGACAATCCGCTCAAGCAAAAGCGTCTGTCGGACCATCACCTCCGCCAGGTTCAGAGCAGCTGGAAGCTCCTCACCAGGCGCGGCAACACCGACAGGCTCAACTCCAGGGTCCATGGCAACTCCCCTGCCATGCCCTCCAGCCTGAGGGATAGGTGCTCCAGCACGGCCACGCCCTCGAACAACACCGGACGCGTCAGCCGCAGGTGGCACCGGTACACGGCCTCTAGCACCGCAACCACGACCTCTGGGGGCAGCACCACGACCATGCCTAGCGAGTGGCGGTACCTCAGGGTCTTCCAGGGCGGTCTCCTCAAAACGAGCCTGAAGGCGTCCAGACATCCTCAGAGCCATCTGTTGCAGGAAAACATTTCTGATTAGAAAGATAGCATCAGCAGAAATAGGAATTACTGAAAAAGACAGAAGATCAGCAGATCAAGACAAGAAAAACCAGACAAGCATAATTCCAAGCAAACAAGACTTCTATCAAGCAAATGACGAGATTTAAGAAAACAACTTTCACTATGAAGGTTTGATAGCAGATTCGGAAATCTAAAAACATTCCTTAGTTACGTCTAGTTTTACGGTTTCGCTCCTACGGTCAAGTATAGCTCTGATACCACCTGTAACGTTCGGGTTTTTCTTACCTTTCGATAAGTCCCGATCTTCCGTGACCTTACCAATCTTAGGAGGTTGGCAAGCACGACATCACAAGTCAACAATAAAGAAACCATACCAGAAGCATTAAACAAGAAACGAGAATAGAAAATTGCAAGTCAAAGCAAATTTATTGGAATATAATCCTCCAAAGAGATCCATCGGCACGCAGACCGAAAACATCTCAGAGCAGAAGGTTTACTATCGAAAAATACATAGAAAGCATCAACGGAAGTATCATCATGGCAGCGGCAGCGAACCTCCTCCATACAGGCAAGCTTGAGCGTAAGAGCTAACTTCATAGTCCGTCAGAGACGTAGTCGAAGTCGAAGCTGAGAGTATCCTCTGAAAACAACAAATTAGAAAGTCGTGAGTACGAATACTCAGCAAACTGCGTACTACCTATCAACAATGTATGCATGCAAATGGTTTCAAAGTAAAGGCTGGCTCAAGTACTAAATGCAAGTTTAAAACATTTTATTTTATTTTAAAGATGCAAAAAAGTTTGATTTTAATATTGTTAAATTTTATTATCTTGCCCCGCAGGGATCTCCGTTATCCCAGAGGGGGTTCATTTTAAATGCCGGTGTAATCTCCACACCCGGCCACAGCTCAAAGGCTGGAGTCCAAAACATTTTGAAATAGAAGAGAAGGAAGTAAAACAAAACTACTCAACGAAAAGTATAACTCAAGGGTGTCCTTCCAAAAAAGATATGGCAATGCACATTAACTGTATCTCTGCAGAGTGTATACACCTGCACCCACGAGAAGTGCCATCGGGAACTACCGTCGTAGTCCCAATGAACACACAAGACCCGTCCACAAGCTCTAACTAGCGTTATCTATCCTTCAGGATAGGGATCTCAGGTGCCTACGCAATCGGGTTTTGAAGCTGTGAAGAGCCTACCACTGATTAGGTGGGGTATCTCGATCTCATGTGGGGAGTCATAGCTCTACACCACACTAACACGTCACCGCCAACCCACGGATAAACAACCAGTCTCGGTAAGCTTCAAGATCAAGCCACTGCCCATAAAGGGTAACGTGGTGTGCATGGTTGTCAACTGAGCGTACAAGGCTCGAAAGACTCGGTCCTTAATTGCCGAGGCATGCACTCTCTCCAACCTCAACGCCAACAACAACAAGTCTCACAAAAAGATCCCAGCCTGGATCTTCCCGTTGTACCCGCCACAAGTACGCCTATAGAGACTTCCCAGAAGTCCCCCAGCTCTTTATACTCCATCCTACCCCCGCTAAATAGTTATGTATAGTTATTTGCAAAACTCACATTTGAATCACAGTTCAAAATCATTTGACACAAATTCCATTTTTATAGTGATAGGTGTGAGATAAAAATAAATACGACTAAGCACGGCTAAGCATAAAAATAAAATAATTATTCTGAAGCAATCTTAGAGCTCATATTTGTGGAACAATAAATAGGCACAGCTTCGTAATATTGCTAGCATACTTTAAAATAGTTGGCATGCATATTAGAGTTGCAAACAAAACATGCAGTTTAAAATGCTGGGTACAAAAGTGATCAAGAAATGCGGCTTACCTGGTAGCTCGGGATCGTAGTCGGGATCTATGTCATCGAACTGAGTAGGCTCACGGTACACCTCCTCGGGATCACTAGCTAAACACAACACGAACAATGGTGGGACTAGGGTACGAGACAATTTAAATTCGAATAATTAAATCCAAATTTAAATTACTAGGCTAAACGTGCTCAAAATGTTCCCCAGAAAATTCTACACGACGTTCTCGATTTGACGAATTTAACAGAACAATTTTGAGAATCTTTTGAGACCAAATGGAATTCCCTAAAAATCCTTGAGGATTTAGACTATGAGAAACTAGACTAACCGCAAATCCATTAGCAACCAACTAACTACTCTCACTAGCAACCAACTCCACAATCTAAAACACGAGAGGAATTTGATAGCTCACCACAGAAGAGAGCAGTGGAATCGGCGCCGGTGTACTGGAGACAGAATCGAAGCGCTGGACTGGAGACAGAAGCAAGCAACGCGGACAGGAACGAATTGAGCGGTTGACGGCGACGCGTGACAGGGATCGGAGTGACGCGTGATGGGGATC
Source organism: Zoysia pacifica (assembly GCA_001602315.1). Classification (NCBI taxonomy): domain Eukaryota; kingdom Viridiplantae; phylum Streptophyta; class Magnoliopsida; order Poales; family Poaceae; genus Zoysia; species Zoysia pacifica. The sequence goes on from BCLH01002783.1 coordinate 41,196, forward strand.
GGCTCGAGGACGGCACGACGGGCGACGGGAATTGGAGATCGACTCGGGGACGACGCACGCGGGGGTCGGTGTGGGATGGCGCAACAGGCGAAGCCGAGCGATGACGCGGAGACGGGGTCATGGTTGACGGCGCGGGAAGTAGCGCATGGCTCGGGGCGACGCAGATCGGCGACGTGGTGATGCGGACGCAGCAGCAGCGCTCGCCTGATCTCTTCTGCCGCTCGCTTGGAAAAGAGGACGGGTAGAATGGGAACTGGTGAGAGGGGATAAAATTGAGGGATAAGAGATAAGGGGAAAAGGGGGTATTTATAGGGGAGATTAATGGGAGAGATTTGGGAATTAATTAAAGACTTTGAGAGTTAATTAAGGGCTGTGAGAATTAATCTCGGTTCAATAAAAATTCGCGGACTAAAATTATTCCGGCGCAGAAAAACAAAAGAAGAATTTCAAAATTGAACGGAATGAATTTTGAGATAAACTTCTCCTCCGTTAATTTGGAAATTGCGAGATGTTACAGCCACTGCCCCACATCCTCCTCCCACCACGGCCGCGGCCGCACCGCGTCTTCCTCCCACCACCATCGCTCTGCATCCTCCCGTCCTCCCTACGCCGTGGTGCTCCGAGGCAGGTCAGATCTAGCGCAGACGACATGAACGCGGGAAGGATGCTGCCAGGAAGCGAGAAGAGCGCCATCATCGTCCTCAGCGACCTCACTGCTGGTCAAAAAAAAAAGGTTTTGCAGCAATTTTTAGGAATAGTAAATTACGCTAGAAACTATATAGATAATCTAGCTAAATTAGCAGGACCATTATATGCAAAATTAAGAAAAAAGGGCAAAAATATTTTAATTCAGAAGACATAAAGCTAGTTAAAATAATAAAGGAAAAAGTTAGAAACTTAAAGCCACTAGAATTACCCTTAGATGATAATTATTTTATCATATAAACAGATGCTTCTAAAGAAGGCTGGGGAACTATATTAAAGCAAAAGCCTAAGAAATATTCACCAAAATCAGAAAAAAAAATTTGTAGATATGCCTCAGGAAGTTATAAGTTAAGAACCATGAATAATACAGATAGAGAAATTCTAGCTATAATCTATGCAATAAACTCATT
>BCLH01002784.1:0-15490 GCA_001602315.1 Zoysia pacifica
TTCAATTATTAGTATATAATTTGAATGAAACAACTTAGATAATAACCGAGATTACTTTTTTTTATCACAGAAAACTAAATTCTTTGATGAAGTGTACGATTTAATGAATTATGAGTTATTTATTAGTTAATTATTCATGTCATATATTTCTTGAATAATTTAAGGCAAATTAAAATAAACCAGAGATTTAATCCATACTTAGTCCGTATGCCTATACTACATCACTGACATGTGTAAAGTAATATAATATAATACACATTTGTTACATAAACATATATTTTTTTATAAATAAATATAACATAACATAAGTTTGATATAATATAGGTAAAACAATATAAATTATTAAATTAATTTAATACATGTCATTACAATCTGTGAAATTTCAAATATACTCACGTGTGTCTTGCTAACATAGAAAAGAAGTTAATTCATGACTACCGTAGAAAGGGAGTTAATTCATTTTAGAAAGTTTTAAATCAATTCTACTAATTAAAAAAACTTACATCCCTTTTAACAATAGACTGTCCAATCGATTTCACACGCTATTAACAACAGGCTGTCCGGTCGATTTCCACAGTCGAGCGTGTGCACGGCCACGTGACTCTGTCCATGCCTGCTATCGGTGCCGCTCCTGTTGCCTGTGATGGTCTACGAACGGCAATGTCAGCGTGGCCTGACAGCCAGGTCAACGACGGCGGCTGGCCAAGCTAATTCTAGTTAAAACAACTGTCAGTTAGATTTTTCATCCGCGATTAGTGATTTATGAAGAAATAAGCACAATAAATTAGGTTTTAAAATATTGACATAGTTAATTTTTAATAACAATTTTGATCATTTATTTTATAAAAAAATTGTTACAATATATAAAATTATTAATCGTTTTTAAATTTCACTAATGATCAATCATACAATAACGAAATTTTACATATTTAAATATTTTTTTAATATGGCGAATTATTCGATGCTAATATTTAAAAACGAGAGAGAATAATTAGTGATCGTAAAAAAATATCCTCCACCAGATCCCTCCACCCAACTTTCTCGCCCGCACCGCCCCGATACGCAGTCTCCTGCTCGCCGGCCTCTGCTGGCGCAGATTTTTCCTCCTCGCCGCCACCGCGTCGCCCGCCGGGGCGTCGACCTGCGGCACGCCCCCAGCCCACAGCTTCCACGAGCGCGGCGCTGCCCAGCAGCGTGGCCTCAAGCAGCGCCGGCCTTTGAGTTCTTTCGAGTCGCCCGAAGTCCCGTCCCTCCTCTACTCCCATTGAGGAGCTAGTCCAGGTGCCCAGAGCCTTCACTCTGCTTCTACCTGCAGATTTCGTTTGATCTCACAGGGATGTATTTAGTTTTTTATTTGAAACCAACTGCGCTGCAGATTATTGGAATACGTGTGTGCTTGAGATGCATTGATATTTATTTATTAATATATAGTAGATTATTGCAAAACAACATTTTGATTGGAATCAGTACTACTCCCAGCTGAAGATTTTTGCCAACACCTTTTGCTTATAATTAGAACTATTGCCACCACATTTTTAACAGGCATCAGTGCTACTCTCGGCTGCAGATTGTAGCCAACATCGTTTGATTGTAAACAGTACTATTGCCAACACATTTTTTTTTTTGTTGGAATCCAACCACGATGTTGATTAATGAAATTGATTCGTCTAGGCAATATATGGATTTTTTAAAATATTCTATATTCTTGAAGGTCACCATTGAACTTCAATTTTGATTCACACATTGCTTCCAGAACTTAAGTTTTTATTACCAAATGAAAGCTTGAATGTGTTGGCCCAGCTCCTCACACGGTCACTCTCTCTCTTGAACACAAGCTGCAAGGAACAACCGAAAGGACACTGACGCAAGTAGCACACAGAAGAAAATTTTCAGCACTGTACACCAGTGCTCAACACAACGCATTCCTCTTTGTGGACAGAGGGAGTATATTGAGTCAGCCCAGGTTGATAGTTTTGATGGGCCATCATATGGCAACCAATGGTTGCTATATTTTTTTTCCCCTTTTAGCGTTTAGCAATACCTACCGCTTAGGAAAACGTTTAGGCATGCCTAAACACGCTTAAGTGCTAGGCGGTGGGTCACCGCTCGCCTAGCGCCTAGCGCTTTCCCCCCCCCACGGATTATTGATTATTCATTTCTTGCATACTCCTGGTTGGAGTACGAGTATCATCACATGTTCCCGACCTTCTGTGGATGAGGATCTAGCATACAGTTATAAACAGTGAACGATAATAAAGGGTTGCTTTGCCAACACAGCCAGATGGGCATACCAGCAGCTTCAGATATACGAGCCCTAAGGTGCTGCATAGATCCTTGAGTTTCAAGAAATTATGTGGTCAAATGGTTGCCCACATCCGGCTCACCAGGCTACTCGTTGGTGGCTAAAGCATGACCCTCATTTGATTTGATAAGAATTAAAGGGATAAATGATACTTCGGTCATATAGGCGGTGATGCTGTTGTGGTTAGGAATGAAGCCACGTTCTTATCAGATACACCAATATCCTTTATTCTGATTTATGCTCGATGCCAAAAGTTTACCATTGAGTATAAATACCCCCTACAACTTTCGTTAATTCCACCATGCCCATTTTCAGAAAGTATAAATAGGTAGAGGTGGACTAGATTTATTGCCCATGCCAGTTTAGAAGTTAGATATCATGCTATATGATTTTGGAGGATTGGATTTGAATTTGTCCTATGTTGTATATCCATTATATATTGATCCTATAGCTGTTTTGGATGCACATATTTTGCTTTTATTGTCGGTTAAGCAGATTAGTAACCAACATGCATTTCTTCTTCTACAGTGTAGTGATGTATTTGTTCCTGTATACACCTCAATGTGCACTTATTGTTTTTGAGTATATTATTTAAGTGCAAAATGTTGTTAGCCATCTGATTATCCCTAGTTTTGAGCTTTAAATTACTAGGCACAACTATAATAAAGTAGGCTTAGTAGTAAATAGTATACATAAGAAAGGCCGCAGGCACTTTCGTGTATACTAATTCATGAACTTTGTGAGATATTCACATATTTGTAGATAGTTTTGTATTTCCTATTCATGGAGACACTTCCAAGCTAAATTCGCTTGGTTTGTGCATCTTCAGATGTTGCTAGAGTAGTGACCCATGTCGGCGGAACATTATATGTACAATTGGCTAGGACCCCCTCATAGTATAAAAGAGGGCCGATTTAGATGTCCGGGAGAAGGGGAATATTGCATCAGCCAGTACCTCATTGTAAAATCTAAGGGCTTGTCTGCAATATCGAACTTCAACAAACATAAGCAGCCACCTACCCCCCCCCCCCCCCCCCCCCCCCCCCCCCACCTCACCTATAAATAGAGTCCATGGGATTGGAGGAGGGGGCAGGGCCAGTTTTTTACTCTCTCTCTCTCACACTACCTCATCTTTCACATGTTCGGACGTGAAAATCCTATCAACCTTCATAATCATACTCTCTTCATTCAAAATTATATTTATGGGGTGCTTTGATGGAAGAAACATTTCAGATTCTGACGTCAGTCACTTGAATCCCAAAAGATGTTTTTCAAAAGAGATTTGAATCAGAATCACTTGAAAAATTTCTCTATTTTGTACTAGAAGTGAGAAATAGGTAAAATAATGTTTCAAATGATTCTGATTCACTGCTCATTTTAAATGAATCTGAAACTTTTCAACAAAAAAGGAAAACAATTTTGCAAAGTGGTTCTAATTCAGGTTGAGAATTGTTTCCCAGGAGAAACTGAAATGATTTTGTTTCTCAGTGAAGCTGGACCGTACCAAACACATCCTTAAATGCTGCTTATTGTTCTGTAAATGCCATGCCCAGACTGTAGTCTTACTTGGTCTGTTTTTACAGTGAATCAATCATTGCATCATTGGCAGGACGATATCAAGGGAGATATTTTTTTGGACCTGGGGACAGATGCTTTTCTTGTCACTAAAATGCCACTGCCACATAATGTTTATTTTATCTTGCACCTTCTATTATTGATTGAAAATTTGAAGAAGCCTTGTACTGATTTACTTACCTTCATCAGATTTTCTGTTTAAAGAACTGGAACTTCACCTGCTTTCTGTGAGTGAGAAACTAAGAAACTGAAAGCATGAGGTTAGTACTCAAAGTTAGTTAATCTCAGAATTTCAGTAGTTAAGCATTTTTGGTATTTCTGCGTATTAAGATCAATATATTGCATGTCTTTCACAATGCTATGCATTGCAGAAACCAAGATTGTTATAGTGTAGAGATTTCTTTTCGACTTCTATATTAAAACTTTGAATTAAGCTAAGGTTCTTTAACCGGAACATGCATGTTCATTTGCCATTAATAATGTTTCTTGGTGCTGCCCTTGCCTGTGCACATGGTGGGCTTGATAAACATTGTGACAAAGAGTACATATTGTTCCAGTGAAGTTTTACAAAGATAGGAGATCCATTTCATTGCTTGACAAAATGGTATTGTTACTTGAATATCCGAGCTCGTAATTGATATAGATTTAGGGCCCTTTGGCAGAGCTCAATAGAGCTGATTCTCATGCAGAACTAGGGAAGTTATATCAAACGATGTTTTTGAGTAGAAGTGATTCTCTGAAATAACTAAGGACCTGGGAGTAAAACAGTAGCTTCTGATTGTGTGAAGTGCTTATCCATTCTGATTCTATGAGTTTATCATAGAGATTCACTTCTCACAGATAATCACTTCCAGAGAAGTTCTACCAAACAAGCCATTAGTTCATCAATTGGCATTGGTAGTTTGATGCACCTAGTTAAGAGTTCAAACTAAGATGATGAGCTGATGGCTACTGTAGACAAACAGTCCCTTACAGAAAGGTTGGGAAAAGCTGTGTACAAAAGGCTCAGAGTGGTCGGACCCTTCCTTGAACCATGTGCAAGCGAGAGCTACGTGCACCGGGCTGCCCTCTTTTTCGTAGACAAACAGTATTCTGTTTGCAGTTCTAGCATGGTTTTTGAACTTTAGATCTTGAAACTGGAACTATGTCAGTAATGTGAAATTGAAATGAATGATTTATTTTCTTTTGTCATTATTAGCGGCACTTTTAAGAAATTCCTTCAAAAATTAGTACTGTCCATGTTAGATTTACATAACAAAACTGTCTTTTCATTCATCATAACTGTCGTTTTGCATGCAACTTAATCTTGCTTCGGCTAATTTGTCCTTTTGCATGCAGTTCTAATCGTGTTAAATGGAATGAGGAAAATTTGTATGAGATTGAATCAAACAAACCTGTGAGGCAGAAGATAACAGAGCCGAAGACACCGTACCACCCAATGATAGATGATGACGGTACATGTCTTGCTTGCTACTTGCATCACATTACGCCTGACACTGTTAAATACTCTTTCAGATGCGCTTGATGAATATTGGGTCATTCTTTGCTTTCTAGGGTCACTATCACCAACACGCCCTTTTGATAAATGTCTTGATGAGACTGTTAAAGCTGAAGCTATTTTGACTGCTTTAAATGGTGTGGCTTCTTCAAGCCATAGCAGCACTTCAAAGAATGATGGCTGGGCATCGTCAGATGATGATACAGATGCAATGGAACAAGATGATGGTTATCTGCTTCCTCTCTGCTATTTTAATTGTATTGTTTTGCTTATAGGACCATGCTCACATTTCTTTTCATTTCATTTATAATCTGTTTTTTAAATGAGAGAGAGATTTATAAGATGTTGCTTTGAAGTATAGAAAATTCCAAAGTGCCTGATCGATGCGAAACAAAATTGGTTTTAGCATTATGTATATGCTAGTTAAATACTGACTGTTTGAGGTTCAGTTATTAGACAACTTTCACTTAACACTTATTTTTTCTGGCAACTTCCTCAATAGAGCTGTAACAGTCCATAACTGAGCCAACTAGTGACTACCTATAAAACCTCTCATAGGAAAATTTGATCCTTGGCATTGAAAGATCCTGGTTTTAGAAATTTACCATCAAAACATTTTTGTACAGTTTAATACCAACAAAAGTTTATCCATTTTGGAATGTACCACTTTATCACCTTTTCTTAAAAGGACAAATTTTCATTGGTAGATTTCTTAATGGAGAAACTAGTCATAGATTTTTTAATGGGGAAAGTAGTCATAGATTTCTTAACGGAGAAACGTTCGTTGGTATAAAGTGTACAAAAATTTTTTGGTCGTAAATTTCTAAAACCGGGATCTTTTGATGTCGAAGAATTCAAATTTTCCTATTTTATACCCTTGACAGATGGTTCGTATCGTTCTTTTGGTAGCACAAATTTCATCTTGAATCCACAGACACCATATTATAATGTGCGACATGCTATTAGTTCCCTACTCTGTAATTATTTTGTTAGTAAGTCCTACATGTTTCCTGTGGGATCTTTTTTGTGTCTTTGTGGTAAATGGAATGTAAAATGATGTTTTTATGTTTAATGCAGATGCTGAAGCTGACACAGGAAGGTTGAGCTTCAAGGAGCATCGCCGCGCCCACTATGATGAATACCGCAAGGTTAAGGAGCTAATGCGCACTGGATCTCTTGTTGAGGATGAGGGTGATGAGGATGATAAATGTGCAAACAAAAGTGAAGACACGGGTTCTGGAAAAAGGGCAACAAGCGATGAGAACAAATCGTCACCGCAAGCATGAGGATCCAGATGGACATCACTACGCAGGGACAAGCCGTCGTAACATAAGCATGCAGTCGTATCTAGCAAGCTTAACGCATGAGATACCAGATTTGTAATATATTGTTTTATCTAAGGTAAACTAATGACATTCTCCTTCTTTTGAGAGGATGTGCCTAAGTAGCTTTGATGGCTGCTGAAACTCTTTTCTGAATTAGCTGCTTGTTCTTACCGTTTGTATCCCTAGATTCTGAGATTTGGCTTAAACAATTTGCTTGGAACTGAAAGTGGGTTATGCGGTCAATGCTAATAAAATATTTCTATTTGGGGCAGGGCACTGATTTTATTATCGTAATATATGCACAGATTTGAAATGCTAGTTAATGGCTTTTATTGTGCTGCATTAACTCCTTTTATTCTTTTTTCTCGAATAGGTAGAAGAGTTGTGTATTATTATATTAAGAAAAGAGGTTCGGAGAGGGAGAACCGTAAAACACACCCCACACTAGCCTGAATTACGTTTCACACTCGTCTGAGAAAATAAGTGTGCGACCCAAACAACTGAAAATTAACCTCCCCGGAGGGATGCTGACGCTGTGAGTTTAGCCAACCAACCGGCAACGGCCATCTCCCAAAGCATGCAGTCTGAAACAACCTTGATCATAGCTTCAACCAAATTAGGGTTTATCTCATCAAACACACCGATCCCGATGGTTCAAAAGCGTCCATGCTCCCAACATGATTAGCGAATTGAAGCCTTTTCGAACTAGGCCGCTTGTAACTTCATTTGTACTACACTACCAATCAAAGAAGCCAGTATCTCCAGGTTGCAGACACAGCCTCAAGACCAACCCGGTGCAAAAGCAGAAACCAGAATGTCTTGAGAAGACACAAGAGAGGAGCAGATGGTTTATCGTTTTCTGTTCTTGGTCGCATAGTGGGCATTTTTTTAGGGTGATCCAGGCCGCGTTTTGCTAGACCATCTGCAGCCCAGCACCTGTCCTGTGCTGCCAACAATAAGGAGAATTTTGAAGGTGCCCAAGATTTCCATATCATTTTCCAATGTGCACACTGAGTAGCCCCTGTAAAGAAGCCCTCATAAGCCAATTTTGCCGAGTGTTGTCTAGTGCTAGAAAAACTCTCCCTATTGTTAGTGATTACTCTTAAAAGGTTTTGGAGACCTTTTTCAACTGACCCTTCAAGCAAAGGACACTTGTTTCCTGAATCGCAGGTCCCTTTCACATTACAATAATAACATGTATTGACGTTACTTCTTCCAATCTAATGTAAATCCATTATGAATTGGCACAACTATGGGTCAACATGTTGTGCGTTAAGTATTTCTAGAGTTCGGTTGCATGTTTCCTCGCATTGATCCGATTTATAATGTACTATGTTTTACTCTCCATCTTATTCAAAGAATTTATAAAAATATTATTTATTTCTTATGATTAGTTTTATCATAAGAGATACTTTAAACATGACTGATTTGTTTTTATATTTGTAAAAAAATCTTGAATGAGAGGATGATCAAATATGATGCTTAATAAGAATTTATGGATGGAAAGAGTACAATCTTGCAGTAACCAAATCAAATGCTTCCGCAAGCTGGTGGACGCTGCTAAGAATTTACTGGACCATTTTACATGTGCTTAGTAAACGAAAAAAGCCACATCCAGATTGGGCAGAAAATTTGCCAACTTGAATATATATACAAACACACAACTTGCTATAGAATAAGAATTCTGTAGCCCAATCAGTTATGTGGTACAACTGGATCTAACCAGGTTCGTTGGCGCCTACTAACCACATACTCCCACTTTTTGGATAGATAGTGAAATAGAATCGTTGCGTCAACCACAGTTTTCGCAACAATAACACCCTTCCCCATCTCCTCGCGTGACGAAGCACCTTGTCTAAGCGCCACCGCGCCGACCTTATCCTGCCCCGACAGGCTTGCCTCCCTAAGCATTGTCGCACCCCTTGCCCTGACTCACCGTGTTGTGGTCGCCCAACCCACTACCCTGAGTCATTGCGCCGCGCACACATGGCCCTGCCCTGATGCGTCAGCCTCCCTGAGCGCCGTCATGTTCCTCTGCCCCGACTTGCCATGCCGAGCGCGTGTGATGAGATTATGAGAATCTTTGCACCAAGCAATTGCATTCAAATATTTTCGTGGTCTTCATCTTTTTATGCATGTTACAGAGTATGATGGAGTCAAAGTACTGATAATAAACTTAGTCAAGAATTACTCTAAAACAAGAAGAGTATGATGAGGACATCACTCTTTTATATACATAAAATACTTCTCAAATTACTATTGATGAAACTCGTGCACAATAGTTGAAATTAGAGGTGAGCTCATTTTTAAACACATGTTTTCTTTATTTTGAGAATAGATTGCTATCTAATAATATTATTGTGATTAGAAACATTAGAGAGTAGAAAAGGAAGTTCGAGAATAATTTTTTTGAAATGCACAAGACAAAGAAGGACGTTTAATTCTAAAAGAAGTTTGAATCCAATTCGAGTTGAGTTCTAGTTAGATTCAAGAGCAGTCTGCACTGAAATGGATGCTTAGATCGCAAACAAATTCTGATTTGAATGTTTTAGATAGGATAAAATCCATCACGTCGTGGTAACTCTTCATTTGGTAGAGACGCGACACACAATCGATTCAACTTCAAATCAATACAATTTGAACCCGCAATCGCAGCACCACTTCTCCTATGGTTATCGACTGTGTAACACTCGATTGACTTAGCTAAAAAAGCTAATCCCTGCAAGCGAATTGAAGAACACAAGCAATAACAAAGAATAACACAACAGGAATGCGAAATTTGAATTAAATGCACAAAGTTGTAATCACACAAACCGTGTAGCGACGAAATTATTTGACAACAGATTAATCTAAGCAAAACTTTAGTCTAACGATGACGGCTACTGTTTATACAGTGATTAGGGTGTCTTTAGGGAGCAAATTCTAGATACATAGTATAAGAGGCAAAAGATGATGTCACAGCACCTTGACAAATTCTAGACATCATATTATTTTGATGATTCTTAGAGATCTAAAAAGTATTTTAGCACAAAATTAGATCTGTTAGAAAGCTTATCTTCACAGCTTTCCATTTATACCTAAAACTTCTAAATCAAAGTTTATATACAGCCTAGGCATCTATTTTAGTGCAGACTGCTCTGGAGTCCGATTAAGAGTCGAACCGAAGTTGGATTCAAACACTTTTTAGAATTGAACGTCTTTTATCTTGTGCATCTCCAAATTATTCTTTAACTTGTTTTGCTCCTCTCTAATATTTTTAATTATGCCAATGTTATTAGATAGCAATATATTCTCAAAGAAAAAAAAATACGTGTTTACAAATGAGTTTATCTTTAATTTTAATTATTGTGTATGAGTTATATGAATATTAATTTGAGAAGTGTTGTTTGTAAGTAAAATGAGTGATATCTTAATCATCATCATTTTTTTGTTTTGTAGTCGTTATCGACTCAAGTTCATTGTTAAAATCTTTAACTCATCATGCATTACAATATATATAAAAAGTAGAGTTTACAAAAATATTTAAATGCAATTATGATCACTCAAAGATCCTCGTAATCTCATCAGCGCGCCTCTCTGCCTCGAATCACTGTGCTGCGCCCACCTGACCCCACCCCGAGGCATCGTGCCGCAATGCCGCCTGCCTGAGCGCCGCCATGGCCCCTTCCTCGACGAGTCGGCTCGCTGACCGAGGAGGAGCAGCGAGAAGCGCGCGTCGTCTGGCCGACCGCTGTTGTCACCAATCACTGCCACCGACGAGCCTGGCCCTCTGGCCAAGCGCAACAAAGGGCGTGGTTATTTTTTTTTTGTTATTCAATCACGGCGGGTTAAATCTGATACGTGTCAAGCTAACGTGGTATCAATGATAGCTTCGCCTGTATTGGGATTATGTTTTGAGTTATTCATCGGATTAGTCACCGTTTTCTTGGTCATGGACTCATGAACCATGATGCACATTTGCACAGCTGCTACCAAACTCTGAATGCCTGTTATATTCGTCTACTGTTCCAATCCTGATCTCGATGACCACAATAGGTGTCGTGCTGTTTAGATATCTTAATTATTCAGATCAACGCACAAGCTTCTGTTGACATCGAATGTACACCAGCTGATTTTGTATAGATTACGTTGCATTCGAACCCCATAAATTAAGCTCACTGTATAAGCATTCTCCATACCTTTCTGTTTTTCATCTTATACCCTGCATTTGATATTTGTTTGTCGTTACAAATCAGCTCTTGAACATCTTTAACGTCAGTTTCAAATTGGCTACTGGCAAAAATATTTTTTTATGCATCACTTAGTCCGTAATGTACATACAGATTTTAATTATGTGTTGGCCTGATGGTATACTAAATGCTTTACTGGCTGCCGATAAGGCAAAAATTCAAGTATTTTTTTACTTAATGTTTTTAAGAGGCAAAATTGACCTAGGGCCGGGCAGCACCGGGCCTGTCTCCAAGTCCGTAATGTATACAGATTTTGCTTCTGTGAGGACTCTGATATGTCTCCGAACTTGTATTTCAGTAGCTGATCGTTTTGGCTAAATTAGGAGCAGAATTAAGGTCAGGAGATTTTATGTGTTGGCCTGATGGTGTACTAAATGTTTTAATAGCTGCCGATTTGGCATTAGTCATAAGTTAATTTAATTTGCAGTTCCTTAAAATAAAAAGTGTTGTGATTATAAGTCTATTTACAATCGTTCAGTTAATATTTCCTGCAAGCGCAGCATGAGCCATGAAGACTCCTCGAGCAATCTATTATGAAGACTCCTCGAGCAATCTATTTTACTTGTGCTACTGTGACATATGTAAATACAGTAATTTGTAAAGAAGTAAAATGAAGTAATAGTGTGTTTCTGGCTTTACATATACATCGTTCTGCAAATAAGGTGCCTAAATGTTCAATAATGTGCATAATCTTTAGGTCAGCACCTTCATCAGAAATGTCTCTATTCCTAACATAGCTTAGGAATCATATCGATTTGTACAGAAGAAGCTATCGAGAGTTTTTTGTATTAAAATGCTGATACCACTCTTTATCAGCAAGGCAGAAAACAGGTTGTCGTGCTCATTTTAAGCCTCTTTCTTCTTTCTTACCCTCTTATCATAGCGATTCTAGCATTCCCATTGTAATCAAGTGACGCGTGCTTCTGTTTCCTGGAAAGAAAAGCGGTTTTGTTTTCTGGTAGCTGCCGTAGATTCTGTTTCGAGCATCTTCTTTTTATCCAACTCTGTTTTAGATCCCAGGCTTGGCAACTGGATTACATGGTTCGACCATGTGCAACGTTGGAAGTCTGGCTCGGGTTAGGAAGTTACCAAGCGACCTGGCTACATAATTCTTATTTTGTAGCTAGCTACAAATTATACATGTAATAGTAACAGCAGCCATAGTGAAATTATACGTTCTTACATCATCTGCCCGCTTCAATTACTCTAGGCAGAAAGTATTTTAAGTGACCGATAATAATTATGTCAAGAACTGGACTAAAGAATATACACATTTGTCCAGTTGCAACAGGTTCTGCCTGCTGGCGTTCATTTCCCTTGGCTCCAAGTGTGACAGATCCATGCTTCCAAAGTACAGATCATGCTTCCAAAGGAAAATCCCTGGGCAAATTGGACTCAGGTACTTCCTTCAGGTGGCTTTGGTTTGCCTAAAGTCGTCAATATCAATCTTCAAAAGAAATAATTTTCAGCATGATATACGAAAATCAAGATGTTATATACAAAATAATTCAAATCCTGTAAACCAACGCAAAGATTGGTGCAGATAAGAAAATCGACTAATTCAGTTAGTGCACTAAAAAGTACCTGAGGGGCCTTCTTTGGGCTGTTGAAGCTGATGCAGGGGCAGAAGCAACAACCGAGGCAGCAAGCTCAAGTGGCTTTTTTCCCACCAAAACAAATAGACAAGTTCAAATTTAATACAAACCACAAAGCAGTGCAACAACAGAAAACATAAAATAACAATATACTTTGAAAAAAAGGAGTAAAGTACACCACAAATCCATGCCATAGGTTTAACTAATACATCTTGTCACCACACCCTCCCAGAGTGAGATTGGGTTTTCTATACCAGCTGGACACCAGAGTCCACCACCTTGATGTCTTAACCTCCCAAAGTTGGTCTAGGCTGCAACTGCTGCACCTAACATAGGTATTCTAAGCGTCAAAATCACCACTGCAGCACTGTGCTGCTGCATCTGAGGGGCGAGCTGACAAAAATACTATGGATGATGATATCGTGTGCTATTTGGAGATGGAAGGATGAGATAACACCTGGTGTGTGCTGCCAGATCCAAGCAATATGTGGCAATGCATCAAATCTGAGAGGAATGAGGGCAGCATGCGATCACATCTGAGAGGAATGAGGGCAGCATGTGACAGGCTTGACATTCCTCTCATTTACCAAGCTAAGTGAATGTGGAAGGTTTAGGTGCTGTGGAAGATCTGTGAGTGCTTATGAATGAAGGACCAGAGGCTCGGGCATGGGTACCCAATGGGTAGTTTTTGGTAAAGCCTCTAGTTCATTTATCCTACTAACAATATAAGATGGATGGGAAATTCAGTACATTTTAGAGAGTTTTGGGCTGACCCAGTGACTCATGACAAACTTGTATCCCTAAGCATGGGAAAGTAAAGAGGTGAGGGCAACAAGCTGGTGAAAAGAAAATATTTCTGTAAACCTTGCATGGCCTCTCGGCATTCCCTACCCAGACTGATCACATAGCAGTGACTTAAAACCACCTATGGACATTACTGACCCATTTTCAGAAAATTATAAAGTGTGTATTTCCTATTTATGGACATTACTCTGTAGAACATTTTGCGAGTTCTATGAATTAATGTAATGTTGTAGAGAAAACTGCAGAGCCTTTAAATCTGCAAGGATGTAGGCAACTAAATGGAAACCAATAAACAATAAACATGTTATGCATTATGAGGCTACGAAAATGTTAGTATTTTTTTGACGAACACACAGGAAAGCAGGTAATAACTGTCAGGTTATTATAGCATCCTAAACTTATAAAATAGTGAAGTAAGAGTTCTCTTTTAAATTGTAGTCATTAGCCAGCAAACGTACTACATTTTTGAACTAAATTCTTGTCCTAACGACAACTTACATAAGAGAAAAGATAATACCTCAAGCTCTTCATTGGCTTTACGCTTCAGATCATTATTACCATGGGAACTCAAGGTATTTGTTTGCCCCTGGCTCTTTCCAGAACAGCTGTCAGATAATTGTCTCTGATCAACATTTACATCTTTCATATTAGCGCCACCTTGATAGGATATCAGTTCATCAAGTTTGTCAGGTGCTGGGGAAATTGCAGACAATAAATTCACCATGTTATTGGCAGCACCTTCTGAATATTCCGTTTGTGCACTTTTGCCAAATGAACCAAACTCCTTTGTTTGCCAATCCTTGGTTGAATTCAGCAGCGCATTGTTAGGTTGGCTGACGACATTGCACCCAGCATTTTTCACAGGATCTGATGTGTTTCCCTGGTTGTTTCCTGGATGTTCATGTTGACCAGATTCTGTCTGAAAATTAACATGACCATTCAAAGCTTCTTTATTCGGTGAACTAGAAGATACAGTAGTCCCCGGCAACTGATAGATACTTGAAAAATCTGGTCCTGGCTGCTTCTTATGACTGCCATCATATGGTGCAGATGGAGAATCGCTACAATTCACAGTGCCCAAATGATTTTCTGCCTGACCACCAGCTGAAACATCATGTCCAGGAACAGTACGACTGACCTTGTTTGTGGTTTTAGAAGAACGAGAAGGACGCACTCCACCAGGGAAAACAAACAAAGGGATTTCTTTTCTTTTTACATGTGCTACCTCAATATCCATTCCTTCCTTCCAGTGTTGATAGGCACAAATAGAGGTTTTGAACTCATGTACAATTCCTCTGATGTCTAATTGCTCGGCTCCTTGAGCTTGACCAGTTTGTTTTTTCCAAAGACCCATGAAATAAAAGCAGTGTAATGGCCTTGATTTATCTGAGAAATCTCTGGGATACGGATGTGCAAGGATTGTCTCACGTGTGTAACGCTCAATCTACATCATCAGCATTCAGATGTAAGTAGAAATGGTACACACACTTGAAATAATGAAACAGATCAATTATTCACCTTCAATACGAGAGTACGAAGCCGGGACTCCACCCAGCCTTTCCAATTTCTGAGGTCATCCTCATTACTTGCTGTTATACTAACTTCAAGATAATTTCTATACGATTCAAAAAATGGGTATGCCTCGAATAATGCATTCCAATCTGCTTTTCCATCATCTATCGCCTACAGTTATTTCATAAAGCAAAATTAGTGCAATGTATGGAAAGAAATAACAGGACACACTGTCTACTCAAAAAAAAAATAACATGACATACTTTGGCAAAGTTATAGTTCCCAATGACAATCCTAAATAAATACTATTGCCAATTTCTCAAAATAAGCAAGTTCCAAGCATAAAGAGATGCAAAAAGAGCCAAGAAAGCTGCTCTAATATGAAGTCATAAAAAATCAAACAGAATAAGGAACCGAATCAAGCTTGGTTAATGGAGTTGATGTATTTCCTTGTCTACCTAAGTTCATGTCCTCTAGCAGCAATTTTGGGCCCCTAGTTATGCCATCTAGTTCCTCCTATGCTGGTCAAGTTTTTTTAATAAAAATAGCATAGCCTCAAATAATAAGATACTAAACGCTACAGTACTTATGGCATGGATGATGAACACAAGAAGCTCTACAGATCTTATAGAAAGTTGTTAAAAATACAC
>BCLH01002785.1:3638-32496 GCA_001602315.1 Zoysia pacifica
ACCTCGGCCTCGCCCAGCTGCACGCACAGCCGCTCCTCGGCCTCCCGGCCGTCTGGGCGCGCCGCCGCGCTGCGTCCAGCTCCGCGCGCAGCGCCGCGACCTCGCGCTCCAGCTCGGCGTTCCGGCGCCGCAGGAGCTCGGCCTCCTCCGCGCCCACGTCGACGCCCCGCTTCTTCGCCGGGGTCGCGAAGCCCAGGGATACGGCCGGCGCCATTGAATCGATCTCACGAGCGAGACGGAAGGACCGACGAGTTCGAGCTTCTCTTCACCGCAGCGGGCTGCGTCGCTGGTTCGTTTGGTCGCTGTGCTGTGTGCCCCTGGCGTGGAGAGACGGGGCCGTTTTATCGGCGCGGGTGAGGGGCGGGAAGGCGTCCAGGTTCAACGAACCGGGAGCGTGAGGACGGGAGCGGTGACGCCGACGCATCACCAGTGACGCCGCCCGTTTCGTGTCGTCTCGTCTGCTGCTGGCGACTTGCCAATTGCCATGTATCATGGATGGATGTGAATGTGACGCCATGGATTGAGCGCGCTGCTCGGCAAATTGTGGTGCACAAACCGATGATATGAGACTGGTCCATCTGAATGTGATGGCCAATCAAATACTACTAGTAGTATTCGCAAGTACGCATGTTCAAGTAGGTGGACACAAAATCGTGGAGGTGCGACTTTCTTTTGAAGTCGAGATTTAATCTGAGCCATTCACCTCACAATCCAACGGCTACGATCGCATGTTGCTCACCGAGTCCCTTGCTCACATTTCGCAGGTGGATACTCTTTCAGATGGTGTCGAGGCTGCAGTTGTCAGTAGCAATGGTTTTTGTACGCCTTCAAGAGCCACCATGAGAGCCCGGTTCGGGGGACAAAGCTACAAACAGGTACATTTTGCAAGCCCAGGGGAGATATGTTAATCAGCTGAGGGATTATGGGTTTTGTACACAAAATTATCAAAATAAAATGGCTTTGAATTAGCTGCTGCTTGCATCATTTCCAAACTAGCAAAATTGTAATGGCATATACAGTATCTCTGAAATTTGTCCGCATAGAGTCAACAAGACTCATCGAAAAGAAAGAGCACAGGAAAGAAAAGTTCATAGGCAATATCCCCAATCATTCCTCACTGCCCATTCAGCCAGCAACTACAGAACGCATTCAGCAAGCAACCAACCATATGGTGATATGAACTGTGGGGAAGGGAAACGACCGTTCCTCTTCAAGGAGGAAAAAACAGACCATTTAGCTGCGAAATACTATCATGACAAACTGAGATTCACTTTTCAGGTTGCAATGACTAAAAGCAGACGTACCATTAGCAGATTAAACCCACAACATTGTGCATGAAACTTGCAGGTGCTCATGAAGAATCACACGAGCAAATGCAACATAACACTGAGAATCTCTTTACATGCGACATAGGCCCTGGCTCTCCAACGTGAATACAGAACAAAGTCTGGAGTTTTGATGCTAACACATGACTTAATGGTTAACTACCTACCAGAACTTAACACAGGTCACACAAGATGACATCCAACATAGTAAGCCTTAGTCAAAAGCACAATATCGTTGGCTCTGTTGATTGCTTTACTCATTTCTTGATGAAGTGAGGGCTGATCAGCTTGGAGATCTCCAGCATTCCAACCTTGTCCCTGTTGCCAAGTATGGTTTTGAGCCTCTCATCACAAATGATCTCTCTTTTATCTGCTGGGTTCTGCAAGTCACAGAGAACATTCTTCTCAATACAAATTACAAACTGTATGATGCAAGCATCTAAGCACTGCTGTACTGACATAAACAGAGCACATAGACTAAGCAGTGTTCTGAAAGCAGCCATGAGACTCAAGGGAGAATACTCTATGATGTGACTCCCATTGCAAGTGCAGAATGAATAGAACATATTGCAGAAAAAATTGATTGATACATAGTAATAGCATTGAAAAAACATACTGCACTCAAGTGCCTCAGTTCTAATTTAAAAAGGGCAAAACAAAAGAGTTGTAGAAAATACCTCGCTGTTCAGCCTTTCATCTTTAAGGAATAATCCAACTAACCGGAAATGGAATCGAACAGAAAAATTCAAATAGCAATGTGCAATGTTTTATTATTATTATTATTATTTTCTAAAGCACAGATATGAACACCTATGTCATAAGCAAATTGAGCCATAAAATTTAAGTTCAAAGTTAAAATCAAGACTCTACTACAAAATTGAAAATGATTCTGTGCACTGGAGGCTTCTTCCTAGCCTGACCACACCCAATTAGTTCACCGCAAACTTGAATCAGAAATTTACTCTTAAGTAAAGAAAATCGATACCATGGTGAAAGGGACGACCTCAACCTTTTTGCTCTTTTACAACGCTCTTAGATCCAAAGCCCTCAAACTAACATACTAGCTCCGATTGACTTCATTTTCTAACCGGACCAATCGAATGCATAAACACGGGATTTCATCGCCCCCAATCCAATCAATACTAAACAGCAACAGCTAGTACGAGTACAATACAAGGCGAGATCACAAAACAAGGGAGCAAATCTATCCAATCGAAGGCACTTCTCTAGTTCTACTTGAGGAAGACCTTTCGTGGCAACCGACTACTGGTCATTCGTTGCTAAAGTAGGTGAGACTGACAAGGGGAAAGGTTGTGACAGCGACACAATACCTGGAGGCCCTTGGCCTTGATGTGTGCCCAGATGAGCTTGATGGCGCCGGAGCGGGAGACCTGGTCCGCGCCAGCGAACCGGCGGAGCGCGTCGGAGACCGGCACCGGCTTCGAGATCCCGCTGTTCACCTTCCGCTTTGTCCCATCCGCCTTGGTCGCCTGCGCCCCCGCGGCAGCTGCCACTGGCTTCTTTGGCCCCGTCGAAGCCGGGGACATGAGGAAACGGCACCCGCGGAAAACCCTAGCCACCGCCGCCATCGCCGCAGGAGCTTCTCAGACAGACAGCCTTTCTCTCTCTCCGCGCTCGCTTCGAGGATTGGTCGGGAGGGAAGGGAAGGCAACAGGGTTTTTTGAAGGACGGGCGATTTTGTCTTGGGTTTGGGAACCGGGAGGACTGGGCGGCCAAGCGCTTTTGCCCCTAATCAGATTTTTAGAAACCAACAAAAATCGATCTAAATCTATCGGATGATCGATTTTAGATAAAAAAAATTAGAACTGGGCGTTGCAATAAAACTAATTAACAGTTTAGTTTTTTGGCTAACTGATCGGTTTTTACCGCTGTGTCAAACCAATCACCCACCGATTTCTTTTTTTTTTTTTTTGCAACTTTGATTTCTAAAACCTCGATCACATACTGTACTTGAATTTAGGTGTGTTCAATAGTCAGTTTTGTGGCTGCCTGTTTACTGTTTTCAACAAGTACTGCAGTAAAAATAAATTGTATTCTTGCAGCCGCACAGCCGCATCCCTTTTCCGAACACTCCCCTCACGCTGAAGAGGACTTCGGCTGTCGGCAGCATCACCTTGTCCTCTTCATAATCCTCAGAATTCCTAGCCACCAGTGACCATTATCATCGAGTATCATTTTGTTTTTCAGTACATCGTAGTAGGTGTTCGCTCATCCATGGCAATTGGACAGGATTGAGAGACAAATTTGGGTGCTCGAAATGTGAAACTCGATCAGCCATAATTTCGAGTTGACAATGTAGTTTTCCTATTTCCTGCATTTTGAAGATGAAAGCCTAGGGTTAAAAAAACCGTGTGTGTTGTTTCTGATTCCGACCTGAGCCGACATTTCCTGTTTCTCTTTCTGTATGGGCCGATCCAGCAGGGGATTGACACCGTGGGCCATGCACCATACAAACAAAGGCCCGCTCAACCTGTCAACCCCCCTGCCTTTCTATCCGTTGGCGATCCTCGAGCGCGACGGGACACGGCGCCCATCTGACGGCCAGCATGCTATCTGTGAAATTAATACTCCTATCCCACCACGCCCATCCTTTTCAATTTCCATCCCGTTCGGCTTAGAAAAAAAAAAAAAAAATCATCCCGTTTCAAACCCCGCGGTTGCCTGTCCTCTTCTTCACCGTCCGCGGAAGCCCACCGCCATTCGAGCGGAAGGATTGACCTCCCCCTCGACGCCCAGGGCTTCATCGCTTGCGCATTCTCTGCCCCGTCACCGCCGCCGCGTCCGCAGCAAGGATCTTCGGCCGCAGGTCACCCCGGAATCCTCGATCCGCTCACGCTTCCGCTTCCGTCTGCGATTTTTTAGGGTTTGATTTGGCCTTTCTAGCCGTGGTCGTGGTTGGGTTTTGCGCGCTATTACCAATTTTTTTATATCTCGCGTTTGAGGAATTGTGGAGGGCTTGCGTATGGCGGCGAGGCGGTGTTCGAAGGCAGGGTGCTCGATGGGATGCCTTATAGGTCGGTTCGGGGCCCCCGGGGTACCATGTATTCTGTTCTAACGGATTCTGTTGACTACAGTTTTCTTAAGCAGATCAGTCACTTTCTGATGCAACCATAGACGTACTCCTACATACCATAGCAGAACGTACCCAACTGTTGCGAGATTAAGATTACCCTGTTTATGTCTCCCATGTCGAAAACCATTTGGTCTCTCACTACCAATTGTTGTCACGAAATTATGTTTATCGCACCGTTTGAAACATACAGGCTGCTCGTGCAGCGTTGCTTGGGCTTCTGAGGTCATCAACGCAAGACATAAATTCAGGAGTTCAATTCATGCCCTAATTGCCACAGCCGTGGATGCAAGGCATAAACAAACTCCGTGCTGGGCCCTGCTGCAATGATTATTTAATAATGTTACCCCTTAACCACAAAGTTTAATACAACAACAACAAAGCCTTTAGTCTCAAGCAAGTTGGAGTAGACTAGAGATGAAACCCGAGAGACGACTAAAAAGGAGCAACAACCGGCAATCAAGGTTTAGACACGTGAATTGCTAGCCTCCACGAACTCTTATTTAAAGTTAACTTCTCGGCGATATCTCAATCCTTCATATCTCTCTTCACAAACTCTTCTCAAATCAAGTTTGATCTACCTTTGCCTTTCTTTACACCGTTTGGTCGACTTACTATCCCGCTACGAACCGATGCCTCCTTTGGTCTTCGTTGAATATGTCCGAACCACCTCAGACGATGCTGCAAGTTTTTTCTCAACTGATGCCACTCCTAATCTCTCTCGTATGTGTCATCGTTTCAGACACGATCTCTCTTTGTATGGCCACACATCTATCTCAACATACGCATTTCGGCTACGTGTAGCTGTTGGACATGTCGTCTTTTTTAGATCAACACTCTGCTTTATAAAGCATGACAGGGACGAATTGCCGTCCTATAAAATTTACCTTTGAGTTTTTTAGCACCTTATTATCACATAGGACTCAAAAACTTAACGGCACTTCAACCTTCCGGCTTATTCTATGACTTACATTCTCATCAATACAACAACAAAGCCTCATCAATACCTCTATCTTTTTGCAACATTAAACCTAAATAACGAAAAGTGTCCTACTTAGTACCACCTGGTCATCAAGTCTAACATCTCCCTCTTCGACTACGATAGCACTGAAATCACACTTTATATACTCTGTTTTAGATCTACTAAGTCTAAAACCCTTTGACTTCAAAGCATGTCTTCATGATTCTAACTTCTGACGCACTCCTATCTTGCTCGTATCTACTAGCATCACATCATCCGTAAAGAACATACATCAAAGAATGTCCCCATGTAAGTCTCGTGTGATCTCATTCATCACTAAAGTAAAAAGATAAGAGCTTAGAGCCGACCCTTGATGCAGTCCTATATTAATTGAAAACTCATCAGTGTCTTCATTACTTGTTCGTATACTTGTCACTACATTTTTGTACATATCTTTAATGAAGTTAATGTATTTTATTGAGACTTTGTGCTTTTTCAATGCTCACCATATAACGTTCCTAGGCACTTTATCATAAAGCTTCTCTAGATAAATAAAGATCATATGCAAATCTTTCTTCTATTCTCTATATCTCTCCATTAGTTACCATATTAAGAAAATTGCTTTCATAGTGAATTTTTTCGGGCATGAAACCAAATTAGTTTTGAGTAACTCTCGTTGATCTCCGCAGACGGTGCTCAATAACCCTCTTTCATAGCTTCATTGTGTGACTCATTAACTTGATCTCACGATACTTAGTACAACTTTGCACATCTCTTTTATTCTTAAAGATCGGTACTAAAATACTCTGTCTCCACTCGTCAGGCATCTTGTTTGATTGGAAGATGAGATTGAATAACTTGGTGAGCCAAACTATTGCTACATCCCCAAGACATCTTCACACTTCAATGGAAATTCCTTCCGGACCCAACGTTTCACCTATTTTCATCCTTTTCAAAGCCTCCTTTAACCACAAAGTTTAATAATGTACTGTTTTTACTTTTCTCACTCAATACTCCTTTCTTGAAATAGCATCGGCGTAGTTGCCATTGTTTTGCTGTGCTCAACAGATTTTACTTACTTCTGCTATGGTTATTTTGCAATTTTGAAAGATTTGATGCTGAATTGCACCAGTCATCTCCCATTGCTGATAACATATGCACTGGTGATACAGTAGATACCATGAACAAAGATATATTTTCGCAGTAAGCAGTTAAGTCAAAGGATCACTTCCAGAATTGTATTGATGTTTCATATTACAAGGCTAAAATTGGATCATACATCTACTTTTCATGTTTCCTACTTGTGACTTTTTTTTAACTGTTGTTTAATGTTTCAGAGCAATGCAGCACGGATACAGATACGTGTATCGATATCCGATGGATACGGATACAGAGATACATCATTTTTTAGAAAAATCCGATATGTGGATACTTTTTTTTATAAAAAAATAAATAATAGAAAAATCCACAAAATATAGCCTTGCAGTCATAAGTTAGAACAGAGAAGTCCACGAATCAGTCCCAAACGATGCAGATCACATCACAAACAATATATATTGAAGTTCAATGGTGGTTATGTTGCTGAAATCAAACAGGATAAGAAGAATGAGGCAGTAAATATCATCTTAAGGGTTGAATCTTGTTTCTGCTGGGCCAAAACGTATCCACTAGCAGGCCAAACTAGGCCAATAAGTATCGGCCCAAGTATCCAATTTTCTCCTATTTATTTTTATTTCCGATACTTGGTGGGTACATATCCACCACGCATCCATCACATATCCGTATCGGATACGTATCCGCGTATCGAATACTCCCCACATTGAAGTATCTGGGTTTCAAAGTATTGATGTGGATCGAATAGTTATGGAACATAATCAAGAACGAGCACTCCTAGAGGATCAGCATCTGATAATATGTCAACTCCATCAGGGAACAAGTGTAACTTCAGTAATTTGGATGGGAGCAATTTACCACAAGAAACTCTTGGAACCATGTAGCCATGATTGCAAGGTAGGTAGACCATGTTCCTATTCTAGATCACTATTTTTTTCCTGACTGAAAAAATCAGGACACCTATTTTGTGCTTATGAGCTACTTCGGAATGTTACGTCATTAGTACTATGAAACCTGTGCAGCTAGCATTTACAGGAGATGAAAGATGAGCTGATTGCCGTACCCAATGAACTTCTTGACGATGATGGTAAACTCAACCGTCAACATTTTGAAGAGCTTCGTTAGAAGCGGTTTGGTTCCTGATCCTACTGATTCTTATTTGTTACTTTAACCAGCATATACTTTTTATCTGCAGCAATGCTGATAGTTGCCTAGATTGTACTTTGCATGGTGCATTTAAACAAAAAATTTCAGCTTCTTGGGGAGTACATAGCAAACTCAAACCATGATGTGGATAGACAGAGATCCCACTATATGACATCCACAAAAACCCGTGAAAAAAAAGGCGCTCCTAGGCGCTCACCTCAGCGCGATTAAGCGCTAGGCGACGGCCCTCCGCTTCGCCTTGGGGGGTAGGCGGCCCCTAGGCGTTGGGAGCTTAGGCAGCACCGAGATCCTCCGTGCTTCACTCCTCACCCCCATCCACTTCTACGGCCTGCTGCTCCTCTTAGCAAGGAAAGAAGAAGGAAGCGATGGCAACGGGCAGATCTGACCAAACACGAAGAAAGAAGCATTGGCTGCTGCTCACGTAGAACTGATGGGGACTGATAGCGGCGACCCAGAGCTGGATGGAGGGACGCCACGCGACGCGTCGTCAAGCTGGAGGGGGCTACCACCGCCGCCGTCGTGCCATCCACGCCCCAGATCCAGCCGCCCGCTATGGCACCTTCCTGTTGCCGCCCCAGAGAGAGAGAGAGAGATTGGTGGTGGCTGCTAGCGGCTGGGTGGGTGGATGGGTTGGAAAGTTAAGGTTAGGAGAGGGTTGATGGGCCAGTAAGTGGTGGATGGGCTAGCACTGACCAGCCCATCTCACATTTCTTTTCTATTTTCAACCTTCTATGTGTTGAATAAAACTATAAAAATGCGCCGCTTAGCAAAACACCTAGGCGCGCTTAGGCACGCTTAAGCTCTAGGCGGTGGTTTAACGCTCGCTTAGGGCTTAGCGCCTATTTTTTCATGGACAAAAACTACACACAGGGGCTTACCCCCCTATGACCCCTAGAAGCACTTTTGTAATGGATACTGATAGATTCCAATCACAGGTTTATATCATAAATGAACCTGGGAGCAATGATTTATGCTATTCCTCTGCCCCATATTCCTATATGGATGATCTTAGTAAACCATTAAATTCTATGCGGAGAGATGCCCCTAGGATCATAGACATTAACTACAATGAAGGTTCCAGTGACAAAGTCTGGAATGGGACACATTTTCCATGGACTAAGCAACTTGGGTTATCTTATTTACTCTTCATCATTTTATTTACAGTGTCATTGTTTTATGGTAATAATTAAATTTTCGTGTGTTCAGACCATGAATAAAAAGTGTTTTGATGCCAACTGGTGGAGAGAAAAGTCTGACCTACGATTTTTACCACATTGTGAACCCTTGAAATGTGAATGGCTGGTTATGCTTTTTATCATATAACTTTGCTGCTGGTTCCCAACTACTGAAAACACCACTTAAGATGGGAAAGCTTGATGAATCATCATGTCAGCAAATCAATAGGACTGTTCAGCAGCAAAATGAAGTGGACGAGGTTAAAGAGGAGTAGCTGTTTTTTTTTTTTTTGTGGGGTTATATGTTGTCCTTTTGTTGATGGTCTATTTTTTGCTCATTGCAGAACCTTG
Source organism: Zoysia pacifica (assembly GCA_001602315.1). NCBI lineage: Eukaryota > Viridiplantae > Streptophyta > Magnoliopsida > Poales > Poaceae > Zoysia > Zoysia pacifica. Next base: position 12,822 of record BCLH01002785.1, read on the forward strand.
CATCGGTGCTATACAATGCTCTGCATTCTCTTAGGAAGACAGTTATTGAAATAGTGAGGTGAAGGGTGCCGTGCATACCACATATTTACGTAAGTTTTATTTGATAACCGTGTAAGCGTCCACAGCTCACTGATTCCCATGTTTCCGACTTCTCCATGTTTCAGAAATGAAACTTTGAAGGAAATCAGCAGCTGGGTATCAAGAACAAAACAAGAGCTTTTGGAGATTAATTGCATAGGCAAGTAACGATCTCCATTTCACATTCAGTTCCGTTTATGTGATTTCAAAATTTCAGTTGTCACAATTAGAGAGCACGAGCTACATTATCTTTATACACGCTCTTTTTCAGGGAAAAGCTAGTACGGAGACCGTGTGGAGGAAATGCTCAGCAAGAATCCAAGCGCTAATTTGATAACATTACAATTTTGTGAAATTTAAAATATATCATTCGATTTCACGTGTCATTTACTTGCAGTGTTTTATTTGTCATTGACATATCAATGATATATTTAAAGTTTGCAAAATTATAATAACATATATTAAATTCGTTCAAAATCCAAACCCAAAGGAGAGCGGCAGCGGCAGTGGCACCGCGGGCTATGCGTCGAGCAACAGCGACGACTTGGCAGAGAGCACGGTTCAGTCCAAAAAGGCGCGGCGAAGACCGGCCAGGTGGCATCTGACGCGGTGAGCATGGTCCATGGAGGCTGGTGTGTGGATGCAGATCTGGACGGATTTGAGGACGAGCTGTGTAGCGTTCCGAAGCCTCTCGCCTCTGGTAGGGTTCTGCCGTGGTGGGCACCTAAATATGGATTAATAGGCCGTAGAATGGTTATGTCGGCTATTGGGCCGTAGAACAGTGACGACGATGTCGGCTATTGGGCCGTCAATAGGTTGGCTCGATGTTAGTGAGCTGCTAATGGCTGCTTTCTAACTCGCTTACTAGGCCGTTAATGAGCTTACACCAAGCTTAGTAATGGGCTGTTAACAGGCTGCCTAAGATAATTGTGGATCTCAAATGGGCTGATGTGAAACATGTTAGTCCTCGTAACGTATTCTGTAAGTAGGCCGTTATTGGTTTCGTTTCGTGGGTCGTTATTGGGTAATGTGCCAATTAGTGGGCCGTTATAGGGCTGTCGAGCATGTTAGTAGGCCGTTAATGGGCTGCCCCGTGCGTGTGTGTTAGTAAGCAGTTAATGGGTTGCCCAGCGCGTGTTAGTGGGCTGTTAATGGGCTGCCCCCCGCACGTGTGAGTGCCCCCTAATGGGCTGTCTTTCGTTAGTGGGCCCTTAACGGGCTGCCTCGAGCGTGTTAGTGGGCCGTTAATGGGCTGTCTAGAGGGTGTTAGTGGGCCGCTAATGGGCTGCTTCGAACGTGTTAGTGGGCCTTTAATGGGCTGACTCAAGAGTGTTAGTTTGCCGTTAATGGGCTTCACAGTGCCTCTTACTGGGCTGTCTCGCTCGCGTTAGTGGTCCGTTCAGCGGCCATTGAACGCAAGTTAGCGAGCCGTTGACGGGCTGCCTCGCGCGTGTTAGCGGGCCGATAATGAGCTGCCTCGCGCGTGTTAGCGGGCCGATAATGGGCTGCTCGCGCATGTGCTGAATACGACAGTCGTTAATGCACTCTTACTGGGCTGAATTTCCTCGGCACAACAGTCACCTTTTACGTTAACCCTTGTTTTCATATCGTGGAGGAGTTGTTACCCTGACATGAGAACCTACAAGTATCTTCCTGCACAGACAATATTCTATAGAGCTCGTGGGCCTCCTTTCTGGTGTAACCGATTTACAGCACAATTTGGTAGGGCAGTAATCCATTCTCTCCACAAAGCTGTTCTATGAAGAATTCAAAAAAAGAAAAAGTAATTATACGAATCAAGTATCTTGTACCGTCACGATTCTAACAACATGCTAGGGTATCACACCACCTAAAAACCAAAATAAAACACTAGTTGAACATGCACATTGAATAAATTGTCTCTTAAAACGAATCACCTCTTTGGAGGATTTTTCAGAGTGGATGATGTTGAATAAAAAGGAATAAAACTAGAACGGACATGCAAAGAAACACAAAAAGACTATGGATAATTAATATACAAAACGAACATTTAAATACGATCTAAACCTGCAAGAACTCATTGTTTGGATAGATGAAGATCCTGGTTGTATCAAGCTAGTTGCCACGGAATCGTAATGCAAGTCATTCAGAAGAAAGCACAGAAATATACAGAGTGCTGCACTAAATTTTGTAAATGATGCAACAGTGTACGCACCATTAGAACCCCTCAAAAAGACCATGGAAAATTGGCTATGGTAGGCATTTCGACTAGGCTGTTCCAAAGCCATTATGGGGACTCTTCCAGGCCGCTCAAAATCAAAAATGACAGACTGGATTATGATTGAAGTGGGGACAGCTCTATTCGGTGAGTATAGATAGCTCTATTCGGTGAATATATAACGATATGTAAGATAAAACTATTGTTTACGAATTGATAAAAATCGCAGCCTTCTTATAAGCAACTTGAACAATGATATAGCTAAGATTCAACATATGCACATAACAAAGCTCCTCTTACTCCTGTGACTGTACTGCCCCAGGCCCCCAGCCATTAGTGTGAGCATATATTCATATTGCATGACCGCTCTACCTACAATAACAGACATGTAATGCTGCATCGTGACACCATGGTATCCTTACACCCTTTCTAATTAATCCATGTAAGTTTCATCATGCTAATTTAAGCTTTACAAATGATACTTCCAGACTTCCAGTTTTAAATGCATATGGCTTTTAGGTACTTTGTACAAAACATTTTGTTCACATTAACAGATCGTCTAAGGTACTCTATATTTACATACAAAATCATGTGCTCAGTATTCTAAAAGGTGGACACTATTTCATTGAATTACAATTTTCTCAGATGCTCCAATATTGGAGCATATCTCAAAGAGAGAATAAGGAGTGAGACTACACTTGGTAACCAATGTACTGCAGAACACAGAAATGGAAAAAGTCATATTGATAACTGCACCAGATATTTTATTTAGAAATGCATATGCTAGAGGAATGCATTACATTATGATACGTCATGCACAATATCTTGAGGAAGTCTACACATTAGCATAATGTTGAGAGATATTCATCTAGCTTAGACCAAAATATAATCCATCACAAAGGCAACAACGAAGCTCGCAAAGAAACTCGGCATCTCAAATCTAAAATGAGACCACATATAGGGAAATTCTAGGAATTCGAATATGAAACTACGGTAATGATTCTAGGTGAACCAATGTTAAGAATTTTGAAGAAAAAAAGGGGGGGTTGATTTCAAGGTGCCATGTTTTTAAAGGGACAGAGCTTTTCCAAAGTGCCAAGCAACAGATATTTCTAGTTGAAAAACCACCAATTTGACCACTAAGAAACAACTAAGCATGATCACTTGGATGCTTTTTAAACATGTCCAATATGCAGATTTCGGACCAAAACCCTGTTAACTGTGGCGGCCAGTGGAGCATCCAGAAAAAGGGCCCCTCACAAGAAGGCATTCTTATGTCATTTTATCCATATGCAGACAATACACTCATACAAAAAATTATTATAATAAATGCTTATACTGTGTTCAGTGCTATTTGGAAAACTTCATGTAGATTCTATGAACTTAAAATACGAGCTTAAACTCTTGTTGCACTGAACAGAAAACTTAAAATTGTAGGAATAGCGAAGGATATTGGAAAAAAAATGTTTGCCTCTGTTTCAAAATACATGTATCGATAAGAACAAAAACATTGGGCTGCAATATAACCCACCGCCCAATATTTCAACATAGTTCCCGAGTTCAGCCTACTGATCACTAGCCTAAGAAGGGAAAACCCAATTTGATTTCCCCCAAATTCCTCATATCGACGCAGAAATAGATTACAATCGCCCACCCTAATCATCCCTTCCTGATGGTGTAGTTACGCTAGGTTTAACAATTTGCAGACTCAATTTGGCCCACCCACAAATTGCTCTGGAACAGATGATCGCACCGAACGTAAATCCTAGGGATTAAACGAGATCAGACGCTAAAAACCAACGCCATAACCAGCAGGATGTTACCTCTCACCTTGGGCCGCGAAGAGGAGGAACCTCCTGGATCGCCAGCAGGACAGAAGCTGCAGACGAGTGGTCCCAAAGCAACCCGCCGCATCGCAACGGCGGTGCGCCCGCGGCAACCAGACTGGCCACTGGATCACCTCCCCGCATCCCTAGATCTCGTTGTCCCCGCCGCGGTCATGGCGAATGCTGACGTAGGCGAGCCACACGCCACATGGTTGAACCGATGGCAGCGGTGTACATAGGCAGCAGATGGTGAAGCCGATCGGCGGCGCCTTATCAGGAAGCACCAAGCTACTAGGGTTTGTAGCGGCCGTTTCGCGGCCAATCCGCACCGCGCCTTAATCCCTTTGCCCAGCCGCCCAGCCGCATCGCGCCCCAGCACGCTCGCCCAGCCGCCCAACCTCGCTCGCTGCTCTGCACCAGCGCCGCCCTGCGCTAGCGCGCGCCTGCGCCGCCGCTGGGTTAGGGTGAGGACAGTGTCGAGCGGGGTGTGCCGCGTCTGGCGCCTGGACCAGTCGAAACAAGTAAAAGAAAGAGAGGGTCCTTTGACTATTTTTTAAATATTTTATAAAAGATTTTATTCCTTGATATTTAGTTACGCTAACAGAGTTCAAAGTAGAGGCAAACAATAGTCTCAGTTTTAAAAAACAGATTCATTCTTGCAAAATTTCGAAAATAAATCCATTATCGAAATTGACTCTCAAAACAAAGCAACTATGTAATTGCCCTTTAAAACAAAATCTTTTTTTTAACACAGAAACTATAAAAAAATTATAATAATTAATTTAATTTTACAGAAAAAAAATACATAATTCAGAATTTTTTCCAGCAATCGAGGTCTAAAATAGCAGGTTTTGCCTCTTATTCATTTTTGTATATGTCTCGTTATTTGCCAGATATATGGTAAATTAGTAAAAACAGGGAAATATTAAAATTAATGCAGCGTGCTGATATGAATGGCAAGATGCAACCTTGATTCCTCTCCACAAAAAAAAAGGATACAAACTTGATTTCATTTAACTTCAGAAACCACAAGCGGATGCGGTGACTTGCAGGTTACAACTGGGTTTGGTTTACAACTACTCAAAAAAAAATAAAACATCTACACCACTGTTGGAATATGCTTAGCATCTATAGTATAAAGAGAGAAAGGAGGGAAGCGGTTCCTCTACATTGCTTCACCAATTTGATCTACTGTACATAAGAAGACTGTTGTCAGGACATGTTTATCTCAACACTGCTGCTCTTGGGGAACCGACATACAGGGCACACATCAGCATTCTTCTCACAATCAAGACACATGCAAAGGTGGCGGCATGGCATCACCAGCACCGACGCCTCCTTTCCCCTACACAACCGGCATGCCCCCAGACCCACGGTGGCGCTCTTGCTTTGGAGGACGCTTGACTGGAAGAAGCCTCCGGGTGTGGCATTGACATTGTGACTAGATGCTGTATTAACCTCTTCGCTGTCACCAAAACCTTCTCTAGAGAGCTTGCTACACTGCGCTACCACTTGCATGAGCCTGCTCTTCAGATTGTTGGCAATAGACTGGTTGTACAGCGCCGTTGACTGCCATGATTGGACTTCCATGGCAACTTTTCTGATCTGTTCATTCAGTTCCTTGCTCCTCCGGTTCATTGCCTCCGCCTCGAGTTCCTTCTCCCTCAGCTTCTTTCCTACAGCTCGTTCGAGATTTGCCAGCAACGAAATCAGCTGCCTCTGATTTACCTCCTTCAACTCTTTACCAATTTGTTCCGCCTACATAATAATGCATAAGAGTAATGAAAATAAATTAGTCACAGGGTTACATATATATAAAAAAAATTACCAGAAACCTAAGTGAATAACGATTCAACAGTGAATTATGGACATTAGCCAAGGGAGATACTACACAGCAGACCTACTATAGCCAGCACATTATGTTTATAAAGTAATGAAAATTGAATATCCTGCATAAAAGAACTTGACAGTAGCAGAAAAATCAAAAGCCTGTAACACGCCCACATTTCACAAATGCCACGTGTAACTACAGCAAGATTTTTTGATACCCCAACATTTTCTACATGGTTGCAGTGCAGTGTGTTGTGTTTCCATCATGGACTAAACATGTTAAGAGGAGCATTTCGAAAACAGATTCTATTTCAATTTAAATGTCACATCCATAAACCAACACATCAAACATGACAGCTAAGATTCAGTTGATGAATGATACAGCACAGAATGTTTACCTGAAGCTTTAGATAATAGCTAATCTCTTTGTTTTCTTTGTCTATTTGAGGTATAAGATCATCCATGAAAGACATGGTGGTGGGCAACGAGGACATGCTACCACTACCAGACGTGATTGAAGAATCGTGCTCATCATCCTCATAGGACAGCTTTAGACCAGTTGACACAGCACTTGGATTGCCAGCATGACCTAGCCGACCAGCCTTTTCTGGAAGATAGTTGTTCAAGGACATCTGAAGCTTGAGGTGCTTGTCGTCCCCTCTATCAATGTTTGCATTTCTTGCTTGGTTCATAAAAGAAAGATGGTTGTTTCCAGTGTAATTGTAATAATCAGCAGGACCAAGGGCAGGAACTGCATTGACAGGGGAAAGTAAAATTTCGTTTCCAATACAACCACGTAACAAATCAGGTCTGAATCGCTCCTAATTTGCCTACTAAAGTGGTGAATCGTTCGTGCTCAGAAGAGTTTAACGGCCCGGCAGCATCAAATGCAGAAAGGTGTATTAGTCATACCCGAGGCGTTCCCGAACAGCTGCAGCGGGATAGGCGCGGACCTGGCATGAAGCAGGAACTGGTTGTTGTTCGGATCCTCCGTAGCGCCGGTGGGGAGATAGGGCGCGGCGAACGAAGAAGCCAAGTGAGCACCCAACCGGAACGCGTCCCCGTCCATCCCCACTCCTCTCCTGCTGAAAAAAGACGCAATCGGTAAGGGGGACAATCCACTGCGGTTTCCACCTCAAATCTCCTCCTCCTGTGGAGGAGGAAGAGGAAGAGGAACACGGCAAGCAAGCAACATCGTAAAAATTCAAATTTTTCCCAGGAGCAACGAGGCACCGCGGATTACCTCCACCGCCGAGCCGGAGACCGATCGATCGGGCGCCGCGCCGTCCCCGATCCGACCGACCGCCCGCGCGTTCCTGTCCCACGAACGCGAGCCCCGCAGAAATGCAGCGATTTGGGGGTGGGCGAGGAGGAGGCTATCCGATTGGGGTCGAGGAGCAGGAACAGATTCGGTTTCCGCCGCCGGGGAGGAAGCGGATTGGGGATTCCGCAGCGGGGAGAGAGAGAGAGAGAGAGAGAGAGAGGAGAGGGCGTTGGGAATTCCGGCGATTTATTTGTCGATTTGCTGTTTGTCTGGCGTTGCTTAATTTAAAAGCGGCCACACCACCACCACACTCCACAGACGGAAGGGAGAGAGGAACACGTCAGCTGTGACGTCCAACCGTTAATGAGCGGGCCTCGCTAGGCTAGCCCACCGCGGGTCATGCCTGGTCCAGTGGTCGATCCCAACTCGATTGAGCATTGGGCTTCGCTCCTTCAATTCGAATCGCCGCAACTTTCCTTCCCGGTAGCCACTTTGTTAGAGAGCAGGCTTCACATGTGCAGCCCATCCAAGCCCGATGTCAGGTGCCCAACAAAACAGTGTATGCCGTGGGCCAACAATTAGATGTAACCAACGATTTGGCCACAAAACAAACGTAATAACTGAAGAAAAAGAGTTCCTCCGCTCAGTCAGTCCTCGAAATCTGCTGCAGAAAAGTGCTCCATCGGGGAGGGGTAAAAAGCGCAGCCGCATCATCTCGGATTAACAAGGAAAGTAACTTTGGGGAGGAAAAGATCACACGGCAGGAGCAAGGCTGTGACTGTGAGTCTGCTACTGCGATGCGAGCGACATGTGCATCGTGCGGAGACAGAGGCTGAATTAGCAGAGGCAGCGCAACAAAAGAAGCTGCATTTTAGTACTAGTATGGGACAAGGAGAAGCAGCCATGGCATAGCATAGCAGTGGATACAGGGAGCACGCACTTCACCCCAGAGTCTTCCACGCACAGAGCATAGATTAGCGGTCGTTCTTTTTGGTCCTCCCGAACGACGCTTCTTTTCTAGGAGTATCTCTGCGTGTCTGAGTCACTCCCTGCCGTCCTCCAACCCCCATATCCTGATGGGCGACAGCAGCAGTGGCGGCAGATCTTTGTGATGGATTCGGGCCGTGCCACAATTACAAACTATCAAGCGCCTTTAATTTGCACGGCCACCAGATCGATGATCAGGGCTGCCGATTTTGCGTACCGAGGACTGATACTACTACGATCGAGTAATCTTGGGTCGCCGAGGGACGCAGAGTGCTAGTATACGTCTTCTTTCCTTACTGCTCTGCTCCCCGGTGTCCGTAACAATAAACTATGTAGTATCTTACGTTTCGACCCACGACGACGACGACGCTGTCATTCAGCGATACTCGTAATTAATCAAGTGTGCTCGATCGGGATGCGAAGCGAATCAAGGGCATCGATTACGTTGCGGCGACCAAGGTCACCCTGCTGCAAGTGCTGATAATGGCGATCGAAAGCAGGATCCAACTAGGAAGACGAGAACGAGAAGGGCATGCATTATATATACACTCCTATATATCTTGGTCAGCTTTATTCACGTACCTTAAAGGGACCATTAGGTAGGTTACTGTTATGGCGTGAAGGGGCCTGAGGATAGGGTTGCCTTTGTGTCATGTGTGCGCTCCTAGCAATGCAAGTGGTTAGGCAGAGGATAATAAGCGTAACGATCCTCTTTGCAGCTGCAGCTGTACGCCGTTGATCTGTCAAAGTGGGGTGGAGGATAACCAGAAGAGAGTGCTTGCTTTTTTTCTTTTTTAAGAACCGAATGACTAAATGAATGAATCGATCCAAAGCAGCTAGCTGATCGAGCAAAGCACTGACTCTGTGTCTTTCCATCGGCTTTTACAGCTCATCGGCGGCGGCTAGTTTACACTATGAAGCTTAAACGACTTTACCGCTGGTAGGAAATTAAGCTCTGAGGATACGAGGGTTCTTCTTCCAGCTCGCCGGCAGGTTACCTGGCTGCTCCTGCTCTGCTTAGATATCGGTCCCCTTCGCTTCTGAATTCAGAATTCTGGTGCCGTTATAAAAAAAACCTGGCCTCGTCATCACATTACAGACTCCAAGATACAAGCTGAGCTCTGTTTAGTCACGCGATACCATTCGACCGACGACCACTTAGGGTGAGAGCCCCTGTTCTGTTTTCCCGCGACGGCGATGACTCCGGTCAGGGCTGTTCACGGGGGACGCCGGGTCGGGGACAGGGACGGCCGTAACAGCCGCGTAAGCAAGCGGAAGGAAGGAAGCTAGTACGCACGCAAATTGCCCCGCAAATCGTGCGCGGAAGATGGGTGGACGGATGGTCCCTGCATGCAATAATTCGCTTCATGCAGGGAGGGACGACTGGACGACGCTCCTGATTTGGCGCCACGCCACCCGTGCACGCATGATGCATGCATTATAATTCAATTTCATCCCCTGCTTGCTTACGTGAACAACAATCTACTGTACGAACATATCTGAAACAACAAATTTAACAATTAGACCTATTTGGAATGCACAAGTTTTACCGAAATTAATTTAATTTTACAAGAAAGAAAATGTAGAAAGAAGAAAATCTCCACATTTTAAACGGGTCTTACCCAGTTACCCCTATAGGAGGAGTCGATACCAGGAATGAGAGGGATTTCTGACGTAGGCAGTGCATCAGCGCCCGATTGAGAAGGAAGGAAGACCAGCATTATTGCGCAATTATCAGTTCGCCCGTCACCCTCAACCGAAACCCAGGAACCCAAGACGATCGATCCATGGAGTGACACACGCCACTCCTCTGCTTGGTCAGCTAGCATACGCTCAAGGGCGGGCTAATCCGGGGAGGCATCCTGGGCGTACACGCGGGACCCCCCCGCCGATGACGGAGAAGGACCGATGGATTCGGCACCCCACTCACACTCTGCACGTAGCCCCATGCAGGGCCACTGGCAGTCTGGCACTCACTCACTCACCTGCATGGTCTCGACCTCGTTCCGATGCGCGAGCTGGTAGGACAGCGACTGCACCGAAAGCGGCGCGCTCTCTCTCTCTGTCCCCTGTGACTGTTCCGCTGCTCTCGCAAGTCGCAACGAGAAAGAAAGGGAGAGGTGGCCTGGCGACGATGCCTGGCGTCCCTGTGTCCTGCGACTGCGACACACACTGGCCGGTGACCGGGCTCTCCTCCTCCATGACCCGCTTCATTGCTACACCTTGCAGCAGCGAGCAGCCAAGCAGACCATTGATAACAAGAACCTATCTAGCCGCTGCTGTGGCATGATGCAGGCACGGGCAGCAGCGGACTGATTAATTTGAATGCGGTCTTAATTCTGTATCAGGTTTTTATTACGTAACAGTGCAATAAGACTTTTATTAATTGTAGAAAGCCACTGTAGCACTCGTTCCATAGCCATCCAAGCAAATCTGACCGATTGCTTCTTCTACCGCTGCGTTCTTCGTAAGTTGCATCCTTTTCAGTACAGTATACTTGACCCTTTTTTTATATATATAAAAAAAACTACGCATAAGTTGTGGATGCATCATGCATGGGTGATCTTTAGAACCACCAGTGCCACCATCGTCAGTGCGAGGTGGTGTAGGCGACAGAGAGAAAATCGCGACGGCGACTTCTTCATGTGAATGTTTCCAAAATTAGTTCCTCTTCCCGCTTTATTTTAAAAACACCACCACCCTAATTGACGTGTTCATCAATCAGCTGGCTCCATGGTCGGTCGGTCATGTGCGCTGATCAGCGCAGCTGCTTTGCTGCATGGCCTTTATCTTTTCCCTCCCTCCTCCCTGTGATTTTTTGCTTTGCTCTTTATTTATGGAGAGTGATGGCTGACCTTCTGGAGTACTACTACCATCTGTTCACGTCCTTGGGAAAAATAGTTGCGATTTGCAAGACACATGCCTTTTCTTTTCTTTCTTCAGGGCATGGATCCTCTGCGGTTTGGGTTTAAGAGCTCGGTTTCCAAGGGCTGTTCAGTGTCACGGAGCAACGAGCTGTGTTCGTTGCTCCTTTCCACTTTTCCACTGCTAGGTTGGTTAGTTTATCCCGAGCGGATATGCAGCAGCATCATGGAGCACACATTGGGATCTAGCCATGATAAAGCCATCGACCCGTAGAGAATCTCCAACCCTTGATCAACACATTGCCTTACAAAGATCGGTCGGCGCGTGTCACTCATCATGATCTTGACGCCCCTTCCTTCATCTCTAATTAATTAGCTATACTAATTGCACCTGTTTAAAGGGATTTAATCCTTCGGCCAGTTCATCGATCACCTTGTTTCAGTTTGCCAATGGGTCTTATCGAACCCAGACCCAGTTTGCCCTCTGTTCGTTTCTCCATGGCTCTCTCCGTCGATCTATCTACCGCCATCTGGCTAGCCCTTCGGTCGATAATAGTAATAAAAAATCTCGTCAAAAAATGCATCATGCCTTAAGCCTAGCTAACCAATGCAGGTATCACCATGCTTGCTTGCTTGCATGGCTTGGCATGTCATGGCCCCTTTTTTCCGCTTTATTTGTAGTAGCAGCATGTTCTACGAGTCTAGAAGAAGAGGAGGAGGAGGGAGATGGCTTTGGGCGTGACCTTTTCTTGAGTTTGAGCATATTCCTAATCTTGGGCGGCAAGGTTTCTGGTCCTGCGAAATGTTCGATCGACAAATCACCTTTCCCTACACATCAGATTCGTTACTGATGAACGCCTAAAAGCCATCATCATATATATATTCGCGATCGAAGTGCCGAGAGATCCTGAGCCGTCTCTTCAATTCTTTTCATTTTCTGAGTAAATTCAGGATTTTTATTTCCACCTGCACATGACACATGGGGGAAACAGCTGCGCGGTCGCCACCATGCCAGTGTGAAGTGAAGTTTTGAGACAGAAAAGAGAAAAAAGCTGAGCGCTCCTACACTGTCGGCGTGCCTGAAAATTGAAACCTCACGGACCGCGTCGTCGTGTCGGTTGTATTGGCGTGGCCGTGGATTTGTCGGAGCAAAAACAGCCTTGGTTCCATTCCATGCAGAGGTGAGACCCACCCAGCTGACCCTGGTCAATCCAAAGCCTACTGTGCGCGCTTGTACCAGTGTGTGCTGTCCCCACAGTGGCAATGGCGATGGCTGGCCTCCCCCGCAAGCCACCCCTCCTTCCTTTTACTCTCTCTCTCTCTCTCTCAACCCAGCCAATGCAAGCAGCTGAGATAGATAAAGAGAGAGAGAGAGAGAGAGAGAGAGCTGATTGCGGCAAGGGAGATTCCACAGTCGTCAAACAAACCGACTGGTGTGCCCCATGTGTGCATCCCTCAATCCCAGTACATACTCCTAACTCGGTTTCCCTCCAAAGGAGGAAGAAGCAAAGAATCACATTCCCCTCGCCCCATCTCGCAGTAGCTTTTGTAGCTTTCCCTTCCCCTTCCCTCCCTGTTGCGTGCAAGCATCTGCTCCCCTGCCTGGCCCTCTTTAATCCCCTCTTCAACCTCACACTGGCCAGCCAGCCAACCTAACCAACCAGCTCTGCTCTGCTCGTTCTTCTCTGTGGACGGCACGGCAGACGGTTGCCCAGCTCGCGCAACTGCGGTGTCGACGGTCCTGAGTTTCTGACGCGGACGGCAGACAGGCGTGCTCGCTGCGGTTTGTTTGTTTCCGGGTTGCTTGCCCGGCTTGCATTGGCCTGGACCGCTTGGTGACAGATTAAGAGAGAGACGAGCTGGGAGGTGGAGGGAAGGAGGGGAGAAGAGAAGAAAGGGAAGGCGGAGCTAGTAGTAGCCTGTGACGCGAAGCTTGGTACCTTTCGGCTTGCTCTCTCGCCACAACACCGAGCCGCGCGGCCCGCGGCTTGCTTGCTTGCGTGTTTGTTTGCCGCGCTATCAGTGCGCCGGCTCGTCCCTTGCCTGCCCTGCATGCAATCCTTGTGAACCGCCCTCACCACCTCGCCGTTGGGTGGCTGCATTGCCTAGCTTCTAGCGTCGAGCAACTGAAGCTGAGCTAGCACCTAGTTGGGTGTTTGCTCTCTGCGTGCATTGCCATTGCTCCGAAAATCGAACCAACGCCGCCAGTCGCCAGAGCTCGGTCCGTTGTTGATGCTCCCCGGTCCTGGAGGAGAGTGAGAGATCAGAGCAGAGGAGACCGACGCCGGGCATGCGGTTCTCCCCAGGAGGCTCGTCGACGCGGACCTATAAGCCGCCGATGGCCGCGGCGGACACCACCGACCTGCGCTACTGGCTGCACTGGCAGGTGGGGCTGTGCGCGCTCTGGGTGCTCGTCTGCATGGCCGTCGCCGCGTTCCTCATATGGCGGCACGAGGGGCCCCGCGCGGAGAGCCGCCCGGGCGGCGCGTCCTCGCCGCCGCCCCCGTCGGTGGCGGGGGCGCGCGACCGGCGGGAGGGTGCTGGTGGCGCGAAGGGGAGGTCGCCGGGGGTGATGTACGACCACGAGGCGTGGCAGCCGTGCCTTCGTGACATCCACCCCGCGTGGCTGCTCGCATACAGGCTCGTCTCCTTCTTCGTCCTCGTCAGCTTGCTCATTGTCATCGTCATCTCCGATGGTGCCAACATCTTCTACTACTACACCCAGTAAGTCGGTCACCTGTTTGTTACTGCTACCAGCTCTTTTTCTCCGACTCTTTATATTTGGTTGATATTTACTCCTACAGTGGTTGATAATAACGAGTAACTGGTCAAAGTTTGGCAATTTTTCTGTTCTATTGTGATTTTAAACTTCTTGTTGGGATAGAGGATCTGGCTTTGAGCAACCTTCATGCAAAACAGTATGGAAGCATCAAGCAATTCCAATCCTTTTGCTGTTAGAACTGTTCAAATTTGATGGCTGGTTGGCTTACACAGCAAGCGACTCTCGATCTTTCTTTTTTCCTTATCAATTGTACATTTTTTGTTTCATTTTTTTGGATTTGCTTTGCTGGTGTTGTGGTATTTTTTTTTTTGATCGGTAGTATTGTTTAAATTTAGTAAACAGAAAATGGGCTCTCTGTGGGTGTTTCTGAGGCACATTTATGATTTTTAACAACTTATTATAGGCACCACATAGAGGAAGATTTTTTGCAATTCTGTTTGTTTGTTCAAGCTTCTCAGTACTGGAATAATACTAAATGCCTCAGTGGATAGTGTTGCAAGAATACCCACTCCAACAATATGCGCGGCAGACATTCTTCTGTTCCATTCAACCTAAATGTTTCTGGCACGATTTTGGTGATATATGAGTACCTGCCTTTTGTTATTATATGCTTTTACAAATCGCTAGTGTCCCTTTTTTCCTTAATAAAAAACCTGTGAGATGGCGACTGGTTGGTAGCAAAGAAATGTGCTACAAAGATACTATAGTGTTTCTATTTTGTAACTCTGCTCTTAGCAGTAGCGCTTGTCCCCTGGCTTCTTTCTTCTAAGTGGTTGTTGGTCTGTCTGTCATGCAGGTGGACCTTCATTCTGGTGACGATTTACTTCGGGGTAGGCCCTTCGTCTTTGAACAACCACAATCAAATAGTTTATCTCTTCACTGAATTCTCCGAGCTAATGATGCATGTCCAGATCAGAACTTTAATATCAACACAATCCTTATCTGAAAACTTCCTGTTCTGTGAATTTTGTAGCTTGCTACAACTCTGTCCATCTATGGCTGCAGCAAGTTTTCTGTTGGGAATGCCATAGCGGCCTCGCCAGACATGGAACTTGGGATCAATTGTAATGCTCGTAGCGTGGCTACTAAACCGAGCTTTGACGAAGAAGATGGTGCACGAGAGATTGCTGGGTTCTGGGGTTACCTACTGCAGATCATCTATCAGGTAAAAGAGGCCGCCGCACCACCAAATGCTTTGAAATATTGTCCACATGGAAAGCTTTTTCAGGTTTCTTATTGGATAGCGACATCTGCATTCTGCACTTACGTTTGCTGATTCGCCTTGCATATATGGTAGTACATGGACGGGGGTCTCGTTTTTGCTTTCCAGGTGCAATTATTAGTGCTAGGTAGTTACCATCAAACACAAATGATCAAAGTAGGTGTGTCAATGAATTGAATTCTGTTTCAATAGATCAGATGTGCCCACATTGCATCTACGTGAGCCACTCTACATGCGCTATCTTAGCACTTATTGCAACCTGTGAACTGAATGTGTAGAAAACTAATTCTGGAAATTGTTATTCATTTCACTGCTACTCGACCATGCAGATATCGTAACTTGATTATTGTTGTTCACAGACAAACGCAGGCGCTGTGATGCTCACGGACTGTGTGTTTTGGTTCATCATTTTCCCTTTTCTCACCGTAAAAGACTACAATCTCAACTTTGTACGTACACATGTTTCACCCGTTGTCCCTTGCCAACATACCAGCATCTTAGTTTCAACTCAATGCTAACTGTTCAGTGTCCTATCGTGACAGTTGCTGATAGGAATGCATTCAGTCAATGCTGTTTTTCTGCTTGGTGAAGCTGCCTTGAATAGCTTGGTAAGGCTCAGGATGGTTCAACCAGATGAAGAATATCCATGAATGTTTTTACAGTCTGTTTGCTCACCACATTCCAATTTTAATGCTATTTTACAGAGGTTCCCCTGGTTCCGAATCGCATACTTCTTCCTTTGGACTGCCCTTTACGTCATTTTCCAATGGATTGTCCACGCGGCAACTCCAACTTGGTCAGTTTATCAGCCTTTAATAATCCAACAGTAACACTTGCGTAATTGCATTTCGTCGTACTGAATCAACACTGTGAAATTCCTTTGGCAGGTGGCCATATCCATTCCTCGACTTGACATCTAATTTTGCACCCTTGTGGTAATGCCTGCCACTTACCCCATTCTGAGAATCTTTCATAGACACCACACAACATTCTCATCTTTATTCTATCCTGGTCGCAAACTTGACATATTCATGTGATGCGCAGGTACCTCGCCGTCGCGGTCATGCAGATACCGTGCTACGTGGTGTTCAGATTGGTGATCAAGTTGAAACACCACCTGCTACAGAAGTGGTTTCCCGTCTCGTTCGTCAGAGGCTAGAGCGCAGAGCGTCTTCCTCCTCCATCGCAAGCAGTTCAGTTTCTTCAGTAACAGCGCTGCAACGGCTGAAGCGAGCGCAGCAGCGGAAGAATGGCGGCGTGGTGGATTGCAAGATTCATTCTTATGCGAGTGCCTTCTCCAAGGAAAGAACATATGAGAGGGTCGCATTCGTTTTCCTTTTTTTTTTTTTCTTTTTTTCTCTTTACAGCGTACGTATAGCTAGTTAATTTCCTGTACATGGAAGCGACACAGGTTCAGAGTTTTGCAGTGATGAAAAAGGTTAACACGGAATGTTGGGGTGAGGAACGGTTGTGTATAACAGGTTTTGACTGATTGGTGAAATGGTATTCGTTGACTTCTTTTGTAGAGCTGACTCGTCGTTGATTTGTTGTGTGCGTGGCTGATGGGCTGGCGGAAGTGTCTGTGTGTGTGTGGGGGGGGGGGGGGGTATGACACGATTGACTGTTAGTAGTGGTACAGGCAAGAGGATGGGTTGGTGTCGAATTCAACGAGAGGTTTCCTTTTGCAACGTCGACGTCCAGGGTTCTCGTCGGAACACGGCTCGCCGGCGGCGAGCCGCTGCTGCAGCGTTGTCCACCTGGTGATCCTCAAGGGTCCTTATTCGACGTAACTGCAAGTCCGCGACACGTGGGCTGTCCCAGGCTGTATAATCGAGAGGACTCGGGCCGGTCCATCGGCTGGATGGGCTTCAATTCGAAAGGGAATTGTACATGCACGCATAGGAGCAAGTTTCTTCATTTCACAGTTTTCAGGAAAACCTAATAGGCCCGATCAGACCCATCGCCGTCGCGGCTTCTGACTGTCGCATATCCCGCCTCACCGCCGGCCGGCTGCGACACTGCTCAGCAAATGCACATGCCGGTCAGTTCAGACTCTCGAAAGTTCAGGCCCACGGCCACGTGCGGACGCGCGGTTGGATCATCATCTGGCAGGACCTCACCGGCCGGGAATAACCTCGCCGCCGGCACCACGATCCTCGACGGTATCAAGCGCGCCGCGCACCCCGGCACGCACATCATTTGCATTTTTCTTTTTGGGCAACCCTAATAAATGTTTTACGCGATGATCCGAAGCCAGAGCATCGCATGCTCCCTCCATTCTGAAATCGTTGAATGTAGATTTATGATCCTAATGGCAATAATTTTAAAACGGCGGGAGCGCCTCGTAATTAAAGCTGCCATGGCGCAGCTCGTCTTCAGATCGGCTCGACTCGATTAGTACTCTCTCCGTTAGTAAATATAGTCATTCTAGTTCAAAATTTGTTTTTTAATATATATTATTCTCACTTTTTAATACATTTTTCTCTCTTTCTAATATTTTTTTTTTCTTTTCAATAAGTCTATATCTCTATCTTTTTTTTCTTCGTTTTTTAATTACCATATTTTTTTTACATTTTTTTATTCTTGTATCCAAAACTATTTATAAAAAAAATGAAAGGAGAGAGTAAAATTTTTAAGTCTTTGCTAGTAACTCGTTCCGACGTGGGATCGAGACTGGAGGAGCCAAGTGGATCACTGCAATTGGCAGCAAAGCATTTCTGGGGATCCATGCTTGCTGGTTGACTAAACTTAACGTTGCTGCCTGCATATGCGCCTAGCCGCCTCCGCGGTCTTCTCGGTCTGATCCACATTTCTGTAGGGCTGCAGCATGCAAGTGGCAACGTTTCTTTTTCCAAAAAACCCAATTGTGGCAACGTTTCAGTAATGGTTTTCAGAATACTCTACAATGGAACCTCACGCGCCTCCAATTGTCATCGATAAACTGTTCGGCTCCGCGCATAGTACTAGAACAGGAGAAGACGTCACCGTTGCAACGTCATCGGACTCGGCAGCAGCAGGAGGCTCCACGCACATCGACCCATCACCTTTGACTGATCGACAGAGTGCAACCACACTGCAAGAGAGCCATTAGTTGCTGCACAATGACGACCGTGGCTGAATCTTTGGATGCCTCCACAGCTAGCTAGGCCGAACCTATCTAAATCTAAATCTTGTTTCGCCTCTGATCTGCAACCTGTCTGTGAAGTGAAACCTGCACGTTCTCCCTCTGGCATAGCAACGTGCCAACGTGATCGATCAGTAGCCTAATCTCTTACTTAGAAAATTCTATATGCGTAAAGTCTGATGCATAGAACGTGATCGATCAGTAGCCTAATCTCTTCCATATATTTACCTGCAATGTTTGTTTATAACTTAATTTACATGGACACTTCCTTTTCAAAAAAAAAAATCTTTTCCTTTTCAAAAAAAATTTACATGGACACTCGACCCGTCCATAAATAGACATCATGGGCGAGCACACAAGTCATGCACACGCTACACCACTGCACTACTGGGCTGATCGAGCTGAGAGCAATGGAGGTCATCCCCGGCGCTGGTGGTGGTGGCAGCGGCAGCAGGCTGTTAGCCTTCACCACGGCTGCCTTGATCCTATTGCAGCTGTGCAGCACCGTGGCGGCGGCCGGAGGGGACGGGAAGTACGGCGCCGGCGGCGGTCCCAGGTACAAGGACCCGAAGCAGCCGCTGGGCGTGAGGATCAACGACCTGATGCGGCGGATGACGCTCGCCGAGAAGATCGGGCAGATGTCGCAGATCGAGCGGGCAAACGCCACCGCCGACGTCATCAACAAGTACTTCATAGGTACATATACCGTGTCTTCTAGCGTGCATGCGTCCGCGCAACTCTACTAGCTTTACCTGTGTTTACGTATCTACGTGACCATGCGTGTGTGAAGGGGGCGTGCTCAGCGGCGGCGGCAGCGTGCCGGCGGAGAAGGCGCCGCCGGAGGCGTGGATGAAGATGGTGAGCGAGATGCAGAGCGGGGCGCTGTCGACACGCCTCGGGATCCCCATGATCTACGGCATCGACGCCGTCCATGGCCACGGCAACGTCTACAAGGCCACCATCTTCCCACACAACGTCGGACTCGGCTGCACTAGGTAATTTTTTTAGTATTTTCTAGTAGCTCTATGTTACTAGTAACTTGTTAAGCGTCATCGTGCAATATGCATGGCGATCACCATCAATAGTATTGCTAGTCTTTGTCTATATACACACTCCTATAGACACTTGTAGCAAGATCCAGGATTTGACCGCCTCCGAATCTCAAAGGCCTGCCGTCAACGAGAGTTGACCTTCATATCTGGCTTAACCATGTGAAGTACACTAGCTCACTGACAGAATGGTGTCACGTGACGATTTCTGATTAACGAGCTGTACTTTATTGAACTGATTCCATTCCCCTATAGTTAAGAGCACAAAGGGAGATACAGGGTTGACTGCAGACACCTGAAACGCCTCTAAACTAAGATATCCAATGATTTCTGCAATATTGAATCATGCGTAGTAGTGTACCTGAGTACGTAACCGTGTGAGATCTACTGGTGGTAATTCAGGGACCCAGAGCTCGCACAAAAAATTGGAGCTGCGGTTGCACTGGAGGTCA
>BCLH01002786.1:12184-36784 GCA_001602315.1 Zoysia pacifica
CAGGAGCGGGCTGCGCGAACCGACCGCCGCCGCCGCAGGAGCTCGGCCCACCCCGCTGCGGCCTCGCAGCCGTCGGTGCTCGACCCGGCGGCCCGCCAGGCCGTCGCGGGAGCTCGAGCTGCCTCGAAGCCGCTGGAACTCGACGATTGATTTTTTTTAAGATGGGAACTCGACGATTGAAGGGAAAAAAGCGGATGGCCAAACAGAAAGCTTATTTTATCGGCCACTTATTTTCTCAGCTGCTTATTTACTCAGTTCTGGTTACTTTTAAGTTTCAGCTGTCTCAAACAACAGGGCTTTAATTTCACGGTCCAACTGCGGACGCAAGCAACTACGTAGCCAGGAGCCCAGTCGTTCAGTCTGACGCACAACTACTGGTCCATGAGCTACAGAGAGGTGAAATCGATGCCTCATCATCCAAGAAGCCGACACCATGCATGCTGATGGATGTGTCCAGTCATGCAATGTCCATGATCATATTAATTGAGAGATACTATAATGTTTAGAGTAAGCACCTAAGTAAAGATATTAAAATAGTGAATTTGATATAAAAAATAATAGGCTCAGTATCAATTTTTAAAAATCAACGATCACAATTAATTGAAGAGCCCAGGCCATCGCGGGAGCTCGACCCACCTCGAAGCCGCTGGAACTCGACGATTGATTTTTTTTTAAGATGGGAACTCCACAATTGAAGGGGGAAAATGCGGATGGCCAAATAGAAAGCTTATTTTATCGGCCACTTATTTTCTCAGCTTATTTACTCAGTTCAGAATAAGCTGGTTTATTTTTAAGTTTCAGATGTCCAAACAGCACCTTAATTTCATAGAACGAAAGTGATTGAAGTAACATACTCTCTCCGTTCTTTAATTATTGTCGCTGTTGACTTTTAAATTCAACTTTGACTATTTGTTTTATTCAAAAAATTTGCTCGAATATATAAAATTTTAGGTTGTGATTCAAATAACTCTAATGATAAATCAAATTCTATCAAAATATATGAAATTTATCAAAAATAAATAAATAAGACGAATGGTCAAAGTTAAATTTAAAAGTCAACAATGATAACAATTAAAGAATGGAGGGAGTAGTTTATTTGCTTACTGCCGGTAGTAACCGTAAAACCGGGCTTTAGTTGCTACCGATTTGCACAATGTTTATTGCCGGGTTAAAAAGTTGCATTTATGGCTTATTACCTGCATTTTCCCCATTGTGGACCCCCTAATTCCGCTATGCTATATCAATGATCGATGTGTCAGATGACATAGCTGTCTATGTGGCACGTGGTTGTATAATATGGCAATAGGATGTGGAGCTGACATATATAGCATGAGACATGTGATGTCTCTAGAAACAACCATGGTCTCTATGCATCACTTAGGCCCTCTTTAGAATGTAGAAGTTTTACATGAATCATATAGGAATTTCATAAAAACAAATAAAAATGGAAAAATTTTCCATATTCTAAAGAAGGGGGCCTTACTAACATGTCTTTTCCTAATAGGGCCACATACAGAATATTAGTTGGTCTGTATTGAGTTGCATGCACCACCAGTTGACCCCAAAAGCTTAACTGATGGAGAAAGATGAGCAATTCACTTATACTCTAACACTTTCCCTCACGAGCAGCTCTTGTAGGCGTAAATGTGAAATAAGAGTAGACTACAATTTATTTTTAATAAATTATGCTCGCCAGTATTTGAACTCGAGACCTCTGGCTCTGATACCATATTGAATTGCATGCACCAACCAGCTAACCTCAAAAGCATAAGTTGATGGGAAAAGATAAATAATTGACATACTCTAACAGTCGGCACATCCTCTTTCCATCTATCCACGTGTCTGTATTCTTATCAATACATGTGTTTAATTTTCATTGGTTCACATGGATCATGAGAGGGTGCAGCAAGGATTGATAAAAAAAGCTCGGCCGCAGATCTGTTCACAAATTAAATTGATCCTTATTAAATTTTAGTTCAAAAGTTGAATACAAAGATTCGATCCTAATCTGATCCAGCTCTTATTATCTTTAATTCATTTTCTTCTACTCATTTTCACCCGTAGGTGCATCTCATCGTGCCAATTTATAAAGTTGGCCCTTATCATTAGCTGCCTGTATAAATGGCCATTAGTAAATGGAATTCATTTATACAGATGGCACCTTAAGAGAACCGCCTATATAAATTGATTTATACAGGCAGTTCACAACACCAAGGCTTGTGGTCCACATATCAAATTTCTTGAGGGATGGGGCAATAAAAGTGAGAATAATGTTTTTGCCTGTTATCCAAGAAAATAAATTGGAAACTATTTGAGTGACACAGTGCACAAAATTTGGAGATGACACCATGCATCTGAAAAGGAAAGCTAACAGAGATTTTTTTTTTCATCTGAATAGCACGTATTTTTTTCTGATATGTACACTAAATCAGTACTTCAAAAAAATTTCACATGAACAGATTTACAATGTAAAAATGAATGAAGGAAATAAATATAGATGAATGTTGCTAAAACAGGACTACAGTCATCTCTTCTTCAGTAAAACCATGGCTGCAAACGCGAGCATCCTGAAGAAAAGACCATAAATGAACAGAATCAATATACAGAGCCTGTAGTTGTGAATATCGAAACCACTGTTGAATAACAAGCCACAGCGAGTTATTAGCCAAACTCCAGGGTATCTGCACGAAAAGTGAGATGTACATTAGTTGCAGCGCAGAATTACAATAGGTACTTCGGAAAACAAACACTCCGCAGAACTTACTTCTTGGCATTTACAATTATGAAACCCTCCAATGCCCATTTGGAGTAACACAAGCTCTTAAGAAATGTTGGAGTGCTCTTTTGAGTGGACAACAGCGTCAGAACAACTGGTATAAGTGCGGAACACTGCAGATATAAAAGGTTTAGGGTACATATTAAATCATGCAGAAGAATTTGCACGAAAGGACTAATCAGCATATTACATACCAGTTGTGCTGAGCCAGGACTGAAGCAGATGGCAAAGGTGTACCCGATTCCCGTCACACAGTAAACAAGTGCGAGGAGTACAATGTAGTTATCTGCTATGGACGACCTGGGGTTGTTGAAGTAGTAGAACATTGAGAGATAAATGATCGGCTTCACAAGAGTATTGAAATGATCAACTGTGTCTCTGGCAAGAAAGTACGCCAGTGTGCTCATCCCAGACTCCCTTTCCCTAAAGTACTGTAGTCGCTCAAGTGAAAATGACCTCAATGCCGCAATCTTGCACAAAAGAGCTGCATAGTAACTTATGTCAGGGAGGTTCCACCAAGGTCATAATGAAATACGATGTATTTGTATATCAGAACTTACAAACTGCAATTATAGTGTATATGTATCCAGGCATCCCGAATGTTTTGTCACTGAGCTTTGCTATAGTCCCTAAGCAGATGCCAGCTAGGCCTAGGATCAAGAAATCAACCGCGAGCAACCTAGCTTCACGCAGTCGTTGTTTTGTGACCCTGCAACATAAATTCAATAATAACTGGTAAGTAGCTTTTCAAAAATAATGCAGCTTGTAAGAGCCGAATTGTCCTACCTTCCCAGGTAATATTTGTATTGTCGAAAGACTCCTGGTGTTTTTCTGCTTGATAAGTCCTTTGGTTTTGACAAATGATGCTCAAGACGGTCACGCTCTTCTACAAAAGCATTTCTGACACCAGGGAGGCAATGAGGTGTAGAGTTGGAGATTGAAGAGCTGGACCTGATTTGCGGGCTTTGGTCACCTATTGCTTTGAGCTCGTCTTGCATGTCACTTGGAACTTCATAGCCATTGTACAACATCCAATGTACAGGTAGATGCTTGGCGATGATACCAGACTCAGGCTTCACAATGCCCTCCAGAATGTCAATATAATGGTCTGGTGGGTTTACACGATCAGGGACGTGGATTCCAAGGGTCGTGAAGTATTCCTCGACAGTCTTCACAGGACCATTGTAGACCATTAGCCCTCCTTTTGCTAGAAGTATCAAATCATCGAACATGTTGTACAATGTATAGCTTGGTTGATGAACAACAGCACAAACATTTACGCCTTCAAGTGCTTCATGCCGAAGTGCTCTGAGCAAAAGCTGAGACGAGGAGCTATCCAGCCCAGAAGTTGGTTCATCCAGGATTAAAAGCGATGGTTCCATGACCATTTCAATGCCAACATTAACTCGCTTCCTCTGCCCGCCAGAAATCCCACGCTTCTCAACGGTCCCAACCAACGAACTTCTGATGCCCTGAAGATCCAGAGAGTCAATTACTCTCTCCACTACGAGGACCTTGTCACGTTGATTCATTCTTGCTGAGAGCCTGAACGTTCACAATAGAAAAGATTAGATAAGGACGAGCTATAAACAACAACTGCAGTAAATATAACCAATGTGACATCGTTACCTGCACTTTGCACTGAACCAAAGGTTCTCCTCCACTGTTAAGTTCCCGTGAACAATGTCATCTTGTGGCACAAAACCAATGATCCTTTTGTAAGAACGGATATTAACATTCTTCCCATTAACAAGGACAGAGCCGGTCATCTTATAACCATTCACCTTCCCAGTGACGGCATTGAGGAATGTGGTCTTGCCGGCCCCTGAGGGACCCATCACAGCAGTGACACGGCCAGGACGGAGTTCTCCTGTGATAGACCTTAGCAGCTTCTTCTTCCCAAGCATCAAGGTCAGATCCTTGAACTCAACCTTCAGTAAAGGCCTAGTTATCTCCTTCTGCTCATCCTTCACCATGGCAATCACCCCACTGAAGGTTAAATTCTTGTTGTCCTGCTGCCGAAACTTCTCCTTCTCAATCTCACCATATGCATACTTGAATACCTGTGTGTGGGTTGACCTGTGCTTTCCTTTTGGTGCAGACTTCTCTTTTGTGGCGACAACTTCTCCATCATCACTTACATCAACAATAACTGAAGGCATCTCTTCAGTTATCTCGTTTGTTCTCCCAGCTGTAAATACAGCAGAATCTGATAATTCCTGTGCCTTGGCATGACCGATTAACGGCGCTTCCTGCACTTTGTGGCTAGAATTATCTGACTCCACCTGCTGGCGGAAAGACCTCCTGCGTGAGAACGTGCGAGATAGATGACTCTGCATGCCATGCATATGCCTCCTAGCAAGCTGTTTTGCTGCCTTCCATCCCTCTTGCGCCTTCACCTGCTGACGGGCCAGCTGAATGGCATTCTCCCTCGATCTTGCCTTCCTCCTTTCACGAATAGTGAGGAACTGACCTGAGCAGTTGTATATGATAAGAAGTAGGAGGCACAATATGGCCTGCATAACATTGTGAAGTATGAGACGTAAGTCAAAGAAAGGAGTTGGCCAAACGAAATTGATTTATTCTTCATGTTTTGATTTCCAGTGAATGAATTATAAGAATTTACCACTAAACAAGCACCCAGAATGACGACATTTTCATTATCTTCATTTGCATTACAGGATCCCTTTATTATGCACTCTGCAAATTAATAAAATTCAGCTAATGGCACAGTAATTAGGATGATTGTTTCATTCATGTCAGGCTTATAATGCTTACTCTTTTCAGCAGTGGAGCCCAGTCTACAATAGTGCCTGCAGAACAAACAAACAACAATCAGGCCTGACTAAATCAAACAACTCTATTTTCTAAATTCCGTAGATTATATGTGAAGTAAGATTAGATCAGTACCCACTGCTGCATGAAATTTTTTTAGTAGTGGTTGGACAGTAGTATCCAGCTGGACAAAAGACGTCTTCAGTGCTCCCAAAATCAGCCCACATGTCAGCACCACCGCAACCATTTGTTGAGTTTGGAGTTATCTGATACTTGTATCTGAACAATATTTCGCAGGTTCATACACATTTTGTATTGTATTTGTTCACCAAGAAACAAAACGGCATACAAGTAGACAGAGAAAAGTCTTACGGGTCACAAAGGCCAGTCGTCGTGTTCACTGTTGCGCGTGGACAATATGAACCAAGCGGACAAGCTGCAACCAAAAGTAACACAAAATTCAGATCACAACTAGCCTATGACTGAGTTCTCTGAGCAGTATAGAAAATTATGCAGAAATGATGGATAAACTCACGGAGCATGCACGTAAGACCGCGGGGGCAGAAGAAGCCCTCACAGCAAGCCTGGCAGTTGTTAGTTCTCAGAGGAGTAGTGTTACTGTCAGATTGGCTTGGGGGCAGACCTGGGTCAACTACGCAAGCCCATCCTGGATCACACCCCTGAACCCATGAGGATCTGTTGCAGTTTATGTTTGTCTTCAAGAAGAGGTTTTTCTCGCCATCTTTATCATAGAGGCTGGAGAAATAAAATTTCACTTCCTCTGGTGTGCACAGACGCTGCGCGAGATCACCTGAATGGAACATTAAGATTCAATGTGACCATGAGTAATGTGACCCTAAACATGACAAGACATTCAAACCAACATCTTATCAGTGTCAAGGATTTAATCATTCTAAATTCTACCAACGTCAGCATAGATCGCAAGCATTGAATATGATAATGTGACATGTTAACAAAATGATACAGGCAGGTTTATCTGACAGGAGAATTGGTCAAATTACCAAACTTCTGAATGTTACGAAACCTTCTCCAGATAACAGAGTAGTTTTTAGTACTTATCAAACCTCATTGCTCACGATTTCTTTGTATTACTGCATAGAAGATACTGAACCTTCTCCATATAGCACAAAAGTCACTTGGCTTATGAAATTCGACAGACTATTTCAAGCAAACGAAGTTTCAGTCAGCCACTTTATTCAAAACCACAAATACGACACCTTTTTTGTAGGAAGACATGAACAATTCAACATCATAAAAACGCTGTGTCCGAAAGAACAACAATAGCGACAAGAAAAAGCAGGTCTTCGAAACTCTTTTTTTATGGAGCAGAAAAAATGAGAAAAAACATTTCTGACTAAGTCAGCATCCTAAAGGACCTAAACAGGGTTGTTGAGTCCAATGGGAATTGGAGCACCTGGACGCTCTCGATTCGAGGACAAAAACAAATCAAGAAGGCGAAAACTAATCGCCTCAGGCATCAAGCAAATTGACAGTTGCTTTGCAAATTAATACAACACGTCAAAGAAGAAACTAGAAGCAATTCAAGCAAGCGCATGACCTGGACCAGCGGGAATCGAACTGAGCCATGCATTGACCAGTCTAAGATGAAGGAACAAGAGGTGGACCACATCAGGCGGCGCGGTCGTTTACCTCGGGTCTCGGCGAGGCACTGGTCCACGAATCCGAGGTCGGATGTGTAGTTGAACGCCTCGTTCCAATCCTCCACCCTGCAGAGCCAATCGCAAGCTACCCGGATCAGAACCTGATCTCCCCGGCGTTCCCGCGGCAAGCGCCGCCTTGTTTTTCCCCGCCGTCGGCCAAGAACGAGAGGAGTAGTAGCACTCGGGAGGCGAGGCGAACGACTTACGGGTCGGCGACGCAGAAGCTGAAGCGGTCAGAGATGGTGCTGGCGACGTCGTTGGTCAGGTTGGTGAGCTGCGCCTCCACGGCCCGCAGCTCCGGCCGCGCCGCCGGCAGCTGGCCCTGCTGGCCGTGCACGACGCCGGCAAGGAGAAGCAGCAGCAACGGCAGCAGGACGGCAAGGTCGACGACGCACGGGCCCCGCCGCGGCTGCAGCGGAGGAGACTTGACATCGCGCATTCCGAGGCAGAGGAGGGGAGGGAACCTGAGCGGGACGATCGAAATGTTCATCGCAGAAAAAGGTCACGGCGTATAAATACATGTGCGTGGGGCAAGCGCGTGTTGTGATTTGGTCGCAAAATTCCAAGAGTGCACGTTGTCGTTGGAAGAAGGCCCGTTGATTCAGTATTCTACTCTGCAGCGTGGTGTGGTTGGTGGAGGCCTGCCAGACTGCGTCTCTGCTTACTTTTTCTTCCTTTTTTCTGAATACAAATAAAATAAACAGTGAGCATGAAGGTAGGAGTATTTATTATTTAATATCAAACATTGTAAAAAATATACGAATAGACAGTGGCGATGAGAACAGAACAAAAGGAAGGTTCCTCTACTTGCTGTGATCTTCTCTTTCTCTTTTTTATTTTGTTTTGAAAAAATCCAGAGACCTCTGTGTCTTTGTTACTTGTCAAAGCGGTAACTGACATATAGGTCTGGACCCACCAGTGAGTGACGGTCTCACGCATCAAAGGATTTGCTGGGCTTATTCACTAGGAATTGAGACTGTCCATGTGGATATAAATTTGATAATTTGAGGTCATTTCAAAAATAGTTTATTGTCACCATCATCATCGGATTGTGCATTGAAACAAAGAACCTTATTTTACCCACTATGATGTGATCTTCGAATCTTTGGTCCGTAACTGTTTTTTATCCCTACTTGTTTTAACAGTATTGTGTTTTGTTTCAAGAAGAAATGGTCAGATTTGGAATTGATGTTTGTTTCGGCGTGAAAGGGGATCGCCACAAGATGTCCATATCTCGCTGCAAATGCTCCCTCTTTTGGAAGGCAGGCCACTTAGATCCATCCATATAATAACCAGTGGAAGTGAAGTTGCATTAATCAATGTCGTTGTTGCTTTGTGAGGCATGTCACGACTTTTGCATCATGAGCTGATTTCATTATGTCTCAATACAAATTGCTCTTAAAGAAATCTTATGTTAAGTAGTGTACAAATAGAGAAGACAAAATAGAGAACTTGGAAGGTGTTCTGTTGGAAAGACGATAACGTATTTGCATTGCAGTGAAATCCAATTACGTTAAAACATATTTATTCTAACCTATTCTGTAATCTAGTACAGGGTAATCAAATCCCGATCTATTGTACACTGAAAGACGCACTCTCCCGCACTAATCACATCCGCTACCAAGTAATCACTTCCCCGATTCATCTCTCATCAGGGCCGCCCGCATGCCCTTCTCTGGCTTCACAGTGTGCTGCCAGACTCTCCGCCGACGCACCCCCTCCTCCCTGTTGGCGCGCTGCCTCCGCTGTGCGCCATGCTGCCTTGCATGGACAGAGAGAGAGAGAGAGGTGGGAAGATCTCTAGAAAGCGCAGAGAATAGAGAGTTGATTTCACAGATGAAGTAGATCGACTACATTATCTATGTAGAACCAAACAATATCTACATTTTGATATATCATTTATGGTCGCAACGCATTTTAATTTCGTTACCACTACCGTTTACAATGCCTGAGACATCACATTGGTTTCATATCAATAAAGAGCAGAATATGAGGGATATGTAAGCGCAGCTTTCAGTTCTGTGAGCATTTTATATTTACGGTACTATATATTCTATAGAAAATCAACTGAGATCATGGGCAAAGAACGCAACCAAATCAACCGAGAATCATGCAGTGCAGAGGACGACGATCGAGCCGCTGGCTGCAAGGATTCAACACGGCAGATCGTCATTTGGCGACGTTAGAAGCATCAATCCGCGTCACACGAGGTGGATTTGCTGAATAGTTTTGGGCGTAATCTCCAACAATGTCTTGATAAACTAAAAATATAGCTGTTCAGGGGCGATTTGGCTACTTCTGTGTTGCACAGTCAATCGCCGCGTTCAGATTGGGACCTTCCTTGTACGTGTATCTGGGGACTCTCTGATGCAGTACATGTGGCGCGAAATCTGGACCATAAATTAACCCGTGTGTTGACCTGATCAAAAAGCACTGAAGTACACATGTTCTTTTACTTGGCGACTTGTATCAGTTCATCTCTTGCGAGGTGGGAGCGAAATCGAATTGAGCGTGCAAGGAGCGATCCGCCTCTCATCGAATTCAGAACGACGTGGTCACGTTCCGGTGCGAGCGCGTCATTTTCGCCGCCGTGGCCATCTCCCGGAGCGAGCACGCCACCCGTAGGTGAAAACGTTCCTGTCGCGGGCCGTGGGCGGCGAGGCGGCATCCCGCATCCGGCACGCTTGAGGCTTGACTGGTGACTTTGATTATTCTAGAGTCAACCGCCATCGTCGACTGGTGTCCAGGTTTCACAGCGACGATGGCGTCCGTAGTTCAGAAAACTAATGATCCGCCGGTTTTCAACATTGCAAAAAATCAGCCAGCTAACTTAGTAAGACCGATCAGTTTATCATTTTTTTACAGTAACAAGTTTGATTTTTTCATACAAACGGATTATCTGGTGAAACCAGTCCGATTTCCCTGGTGGTGTCAAACAGTTCATCAGTTTTTGTGAAAATTGTTCGATTTTGGTTTTTCGAACTCTAACGATGACGTGAGGATGAGACGCCAAACGATGAGTAAAAGCAGAGAGAGGCCTTGAGTTTAAGGCGGTAGCGACGCATGAAAATAGGGTGAGAACACTTGTCAGTCAAGATGATGCAAGGTCGTTAAAGTTTTAACGTAAGAATTTTACAAAAATTTCACAAAAAAAATGTAAAAAAAAATTAGCAGCATCCAAACACGGTCTAAATGATAAAAGCATTTATACCTCAATTACCTCGTTTCTCACCTCCCAGGAAGCCTCCCAGATGGGACCACGAGCATCAAGACGAAGAGCGAGTTCGTATTAACAAATCAACAACAAAGCTAGTGCTAATCATTTTACACGTCTTTGTTAGACCTAATCTGAAGAAGTACATGTGCGCTCGGACCAGTTTAGATCTATCACGTGCAGAAAGGTCAAAGCGAGAATCTGATCTGCTTTCATTTTAAGTGCTTTACACAATGTAACATATACTACTGTATTTAAAAAACATTGAAAAAAATAAAGTAAAGGAATGACAACAGCGGCGGCTAAACTGCTACGCCACGAATAGAGCAACATGACGACCGAGAGGCGAGGTGACGAACTAATGAGACAACAGGGGTCGGAGCGGGGGCAACGAACTAGAGATGAGACAGCAGTGACCGGGTCGGGCAGCAAACTGCAAACAGGGCAGTTGCGGCCGGGAGGCGGTGGCCGGGCGAGGTGACGCAAAGCAATAGTACCCAGTTTGTACGCACATTTCAAAAAAGTATTCACCTGTGGTAAATTGGTTCGGTCAGATATTACTTTTCGAGCGCTAACATGACAGTACTGATCTACACCAGAGCGAATACATTAGACAAGAGCTGCTGAGAAAAATTCTAAATACAGACAAATTTTCCCCCCTCAAGTTGTATGCTGCGACTATAATTCACAAGAAAGAGAGCATTGTACAACACAACTGAACTCAGGGACAAAAAATTAATGGAGTGGACAATATACAAAACATGACTGCTTTAAAATTAGCTACAGCAACCAAACTGGACGTGCCACAAATCTAGGATATCATTAGGATTTTTACACTCGAGTACTGCAAGCAAATAAAACCATGGACACACCATTGTCATTGGACCAAGCTCATGATGCAGAATAGAGTGCAACTATCATATCGATAACACAATCTTAGAAGTCTGTGTAAACAAGGGGATACTGCGATCAGAAATTGAAGTTTGTAACGAAACTGGTAACCAAACAGAAGTCAATCCACATACATCAAGGTCCATGAGATTCCATAAATCAAAATTAAAACCAGGATCGATATGATTCAATACAATTGAAAGATACAGAGTAGGAGTTTGCAGATGAAGGTTTTCAGCAAAAAGCTGCCTGCAGATAACAAGACTGAATAAAAGAGGAAGAGTCATTGAGCCAAATGTGCTCAGCATTGCTGGATTAAGATGTGAATATTTTGCACTAGCAGGAAACTCCAGTGAAAAGTAGGCTATATCACCGTGTTTTTCTAGACGCGCATCTAATGCGTCTAAATGACGTCTAGACGCAAGAATTGGGGTTGACGACTGGTTTACCCCCTAGTCGCGGCTCTAGACGCAAGACGCGTCTAGGAGGTCAAAACGGTCAAAGACCGTCTAAACATGGCAGCTAAATGCCTTCTAGACGCGTCTAGACAGTAAATCACACGTTTAGACATGCGTTTTGGCGAAAGTATTTGTATGGACGGGAAGTGAAATGGGTTCCCGCATGTGGACCGGTGAAAACCTAGTGTTAATCTAGCTCTTAAATACATCTCCCCTCTAGTTTCTCTCTCTGCACCGATCGCCTACCCGCTGCCCTCCAAATATCCACCGCCGCCAAGTCATCCGCCCCCCTAGATCATTGCTCCCCTTTGCTCCAGCCCAGCAGTCACCTCCCTCCATGTTTCAGTCATGGGCATTTACCAAATTTTCATGCTATTTCTCTATATATCTTTCTCTGCTACAGTGCATACACGTTTAATACTCTAATGCGTCTAGACGGTGCCTAGACCGTCTAGACACTGGACTTCAGCTTGCCGTCTGTCTACGTCCCACGTCTAGAATTTCATGGCTATATCAGTAAAGTCAAACACCTCAAAACATCAGGTAGTAGGACCATGGCACAATACATGAGACAAATGAATCTCCGAGATAAGGTTGCACTAGAAGGGGAATGGAGCAAAAGGAATAAGCAAAGCAGACATGGAGAACTCACCTTTTAACATAGTTCAAGCCTATAACGATGTTTATTTTATCAGTTTAATGGACACATCTATGAGCATAACAGAATAACTAAGCAGCTTTTGCCTTTAAAAAGAGTCGAGGACAGTTACGATACTATCCCACCTTCAGGGCCAATCTATAGGCATAATAACAGGTAAAGACATCTGTTTTAGTCAAGTGTGCATTCAACTACAAACCTATCAAATATTTTGAAGTCCGAAAGAGATTATTTTCTTCAACAGGTACACTTTAGAAATGCTACGAGGGACAACACTAAGCTCCGCATAAGCATTTATAGAGCAGTAATGTATCCAGATTACCTGTTCTGCCTTCTCCATACTCCATAGCAAGAGATTTATAACTTTGTTACATCTTGTTCCTCACTCCTCAGATTCTGTATAAACTAATATTATCTGCCCTAGTTAGTTTTTTCTATTTAATTGACTTGAGTTCATTGTAATATAAGAAGTTGGTAGTAACACTACTTAATAAAAGCAATATCATTTTTATGTAAAATGAAATACCAGACAACAGCAAAAATCTTAGTCTAAACTGAGGCTCACGATCCAGCAAGATTTCTATGTAAATATAACAGTAAGATAATGAGATAAAATTGCGAACTAAGGTGGAAATGCCTAGAAAATCATTCGATCAAAGTATGGTGGACAAATCCATACAAGCTCAAATGTTGAAACAGAAGAATGTCACTCATAAATAGTAGAATCAAGCAGTCCAAATGTTTATCAATCATAATAGTAATCATCATAATGTGATGTAACAACTTACAGCGGATAAGTCAAATGGTTTCACAGGAGCTGACCTTGTGGATGAACCAACTGAAGAAAAGTGATATAGGTGTTAGTAATAATATTTCTCATGTACATCTACTCTAATATGCCTAAGTATACTTACAATGAGAAGGCACCCAGTCATGCAAATGATAACAATATGCATAGATGTTTATGCTAAGTTTCCTCACTTATGGGAGGTAAAAGCATTTGATCTGGCAAAGAAAACATGCAAAAAAGCACTTCCCCACTTCCCATTCATAATGCCCTCATCTTCAGAAGAAACAAGATACAACCACATGGCACAAAAAATACCTTTACTGAGGTCAATCCAAATAAGACAGCAGCAACATGTTTTTTTTCCTGCTGCACATTGCATTCCAATTTGGGAAATGGCAAAAACAAACAATAAACATTAGGACAGAAAGAAATAAGACAAATACTTTCCAACTTCCATTACCAACTGTTTCTCATCACAAGCATCATACCTAATTCCTATGCTGCATAACCAAATTGATCTGCTAGCCAAGCCAAATAACAAAGCAGAAAAGAATATAGAATAGGACACACAAAAGAACATCTTGAAATAACAGACCCAAGCACCAGGACAGAAAATTAGCATCACTAGACATTCACAAACAGACACTGTTTTGGACATTAGTAGAACTCAACCACCAGTTACAAAAAAGTTGACTTTTTTCTCCTCTTCTGTTTACCACCATCTCAATACGTTCCCGAAGGAACATAATCCACGGCATCCCACATGCTACTAAAATTACTCAGGAGGGGGAAGGGACGCTACAGAGCACACACAACCCTAAAACTAGTTACTAACCCTAGATCCCTAACCGTATCCGCCCTTCTGGAACTCTCTATTTAGCCTAATGATTTTCCTCGGCGTTGGTGACGGAGGCAGAGGCAGCAGACTCCTCCACGGGGGGCGGCTGCATAAGGAGCGAGGTGTAGTAAGGAACCGGCATGTACGGGGCAGCGGCGCTGCCCGCTACGGGGACGGCGGCGGGGGGCGCCTCCTCGGGGGTTACCCCCGTGCCGGTAGCGGCGATGATGGAAGGCTCGGCCTGGCGAAGGAGCCACTCGATCGTCTCCCCGTCGGTACGGTGGCCGAGCTCGCGCGTGAGCTGGAAGACGCGGGCGGCG
The DNA here is from genome assembly GCA_001602315.1 of Zoysia pacifica. Classification (NCBI taxonomy): domain Eukaryota; kingdom Viridiplantae; phylum Streptophyta; class Magnoliopsida; order Poales; family Poaceae; genus Zoysia; species Zoysia pacifica. The sequence continues at coordinate 26,587 of BCLH01002786.1, forward strand.
ACCATAACGGGGATACGGACGCGACGGCCGCGGCCTGCGACCTTGGCGTGCCGGTCAGCGGATGTGCGGCGGCCCCGGCCGCGGACAGGGATCTGCTGCTGCGGCTGGGGCGCGGAGGCGGAGACGGAGAGGTCGGCGGCGGTGGCGGGGGCAGGGTTTAGGGTTTGGGTGGGGACCACGTTGTAGAGGACGATCTCGGAGGGGGAAGACATTTGCTTGGAATTGGAAGGGAAGGACGGAATTGGGGCTGCGAGGTGGGGCCGTCTGGTGGTGGGGCTAAAAGGCCATGGACGTACCAGGAGTTAAATAGAGTGGAGGCCGGCTCTCGGCCCCTGCCGGTGGGGTTTGGGTTGTGCTTTCTTCATTTCCGTTGACTTGTTTCCATTAGTGCTGTGTTTAATTGATTTCCTTATATTGCTCTATAAAATTAAGCAGTGAATAACTATATAGATACTCCAAGTAAAGGGAGGTGTTTTTTGGGGCCAACTAAAAAAAAATTTCAAGGTTTATTTTAATTTCCTCCTCCTACAGCATTTCTAAATATAATTTAAATTTGAGACAAATGAACAATTGGTCCTATAGTTAGTTGCACAAAAAGATGGAATTAGAGACTCAGAAAAGTTTTCAGATCTATCTATGCACATAGGGAGATTTTTGAGGGATTCGTAGCATCCGCCTTTTCCCCCTTATGACAAACTTTGCCATACTCAATCATATTCACTCATTGGATAATCAATGCTCCATAATTTAAGATCATTTCCTATCTGAATTATTTTAATCTATTTAAAAAGCAAAATCATAAATTATGCAGTTATTATTAAACAATAATTCTGTAACGAATGGTTAAGATCAATTATAACAAAGTTTGCCATACAGAAAGAAAAACAGATGATACGAATCCATTTCTGGGGACTCTCAAAAGTGGAAGGTGTTTAGAATAGCTATTGGAGGATTTTTACACTATTTCCTCATAATTTGGTTTAGGGAAAATTAATGAGAAGCTTTTGGAGATGCTCTTACAGTTTTCGATGGGCTTGGATTAGTCACTTTCATTGGTCCAGACTGAATTTAGAGACCCTTGAAGAATACTCTAATTTAATATTATGTACTCTCTCTGTTTTTAAATTAATGTCACCGTTGATTTTTAATATTAATTTTGATCATTTGTCATATTAAATTTTTTAATAAATGTTATATATTTTGTTAAAATTTTATTTATTATTAGAGCTATTTGAATTCTAACTTAATATTTTATACATTTGAATTAATTTTTTGAATAAGACGAATAGTCAAAGTTGAAGTTAAAAATCAACGGCGACATCAATTTAAAAACGAAAGAAGTAGTATAATACACTGATTTTGCTTCTCCAACCATTTGAAGAAGCTAAAACCAACCCAAAAAACATGCTTTTCCAAACGGCATACTTCCTCTGTTCTTAAGTTCCAATGGGCTTTGGTAGCCACGGTTCGGACTGGATTTAGAGAGGCTAGGTGATATAAGAGACATCGATGCCTCATTTGCAATGTAGGAATTTCATAGTAATCTTACAGAAAAATTTAGAACAATCGGAAAAAAGATCTGATTAGTTTTGTGCTAGCATTAGAGCTGGCATAATTCGTGAGTATTCTAGGAATACTCAACTTTTTAGCCAAAAAAATTTGAATATACAATTGAAATTCATGTGTATCGAAAACAATGCATACAATGTTTAGGCCAGATCTCACTTTCCCAGAGAATAGAGCCTAATATGTTTTGTTATTTTGTAATATCAGTACGTTTAATATGTAAATAATTTGTACTTTTGATCATGCATTACTCTATGGATTGAACAAAACTTTTGTGCTCCTTCAAATGGGAATACCCAACTTTGTGATCCTAGATCTGTCCCTATGTGCAAGGATGCGAGAAGATATTGGCCCAAACTCATTCTACCGTATGTTCCTATCAAATCTTATGTTCACTTTTTAAAATAAAAGGTCCCCTGTCTTTTGTTTGTTTGTTTCCACTTATAAACGGTTTACTGATAAAAATAAGTGAGAATCTCAAACATTCTGCTTATTTTCACAAGAATCTAAATTTTTTATAAGCAGATTCACAAATTTAAACTACGAGAATTGAAAAGCGAGAATCAATAAAATCTTTGTGGTAGAAATAATTGGATCTAGTAAATACTTCTCTCATAAGCGGAAACAAACAGAGCCTTCAGATGACCTGCTCTTATTTGGGCCTCTTGCTATCGCAGACATATCTCGACCCACATCTAGGTTATACTATGTGTACACGGAAAAATGTATCCAAAGTTATTTTTTTATAAATATGACGGATAAAATCTTTTTATAGATACCTCTTACAAATCTAATTTAGACGAGTTCTTCTAAATCTCTCAGTTCTTGAGTCCACATAGACTATTGTTAGCTAACAAAATACAACTACTTGAACCATTGTTGATTAACAAAATACAACTACCAAAAAATATATGAGATTAAAAAAGTTATTGAAAAATAAAACAAATTCATGCGTGGCATCCCAACTGGAAACGTCCCCGCGCGGCTCCTGGAGAGCTCTTCCGAACCTGATCGAGGGGTTGACTTGATAAAATAACTTACGTTCAATTAGATTCTAATAAAAAACGTACAAACGCCAAATGGGGTACTAACCTAATAGACCTTTTAAATTCAAATACAAACGGTGTTAAGTGAGGGATAAAATGACAACTTTACCCCTAGATGTTATATTTATTTAATTTTCAGTATTTTGTTCTTTTTTCATTGTTTGATAATATGATAATTGCACAAAAATTGTTTAAAACCTATGTGTATAGACTGCCACGTAGCAAAGTTTATAATTATTATAGAGCAAATTTCACAAAACTATAGGTATTTTACCTATATTATCACAAAACTACAGATTTAAGCTATAGTTTCAGAAAACTATATATTTGCTATAGTAATTTCATCATATGTATAGAATCTATAGTTTTGTGATAAATTAAATATAAAATCTGTAGTTTTGTGATAATTTAGATACCAAGCCTGTAGTTTTGTGATAAATTAGATACAAAACCTATAGTTTTATAAAAGTATGGCTTAAATCTATAGTTTTATGATAATATTGACAAAATATATGTAGTTTTGTATATTATCAAACAACACAAAAAAGAAACAATAATGCTCAAATCGAAACATACTAAACCAGGGGTAAAATGGTCAGTTTATGCTCCACTTAACACCGTTAAGGGGTTAAAACTGACGAAAGAGCCAAATAAAGAATAAAAATAGATTTCAGTCCATATAGGGAAGTTCGAAGTGATGAATTTTTTAGAACCAAATAAGAAAATCTCTTTTAAAAGAAACCGTTTTGTTATATTTCCATTCGGATTATTTCGTTTCTAAAACTCCGTATCTATCCGTTCATTTCCATTTCTAGTTTTTTTTTCGTTTCCATCTAATGCTACAAATATAAAAATGAAAATGGTTGAGATGTTTCCCCAATTATTTCTATCTATTTTCAGCCCTAATCATCCATCTGCTATGCACTGTACTGCAGCGTTGCATGAAACTTAACTCTGCCTCAGCCGCACCGCATCGCTGCCCAACGACATCGATCCACCCCGCCCCGGTTCGCCGCATCTTGCCACCAATTTGCCATTGCCCATGCCGCCACGTCGTGTGAAGCAGATTTAAAAATGATATATGTAAATTTTAAATGATTAGTTTGTATTTAACTTTTTATGGTGAATAATGAGAAACTTTCAAAATTTTAATTTTAATATATTATTTTCTTAAGTTAATATTTTTTCTTAGACCGTAGCGTTAGCACAAGCATCATCGAGACTAGTACAAGTAAAACTTGGGTTTTTATGTGGATTTTTTGGTTTTATTTTTCTTTTATTTTGAAAAACTTTTTTTTTGCAAGAATCAAGTACTCCCTCTGTGTAGAATAAGTATCTATCTGGATTAAGTTAAACATGTTTTTGACCAATAATTTCTATAAGTATAAATTAATTTTAATATATATAAAATATATATTGTGAAATTATTTTTATGATAAAGTACACTACAACATAGGCATTTAGGACTAAATATAAAGGAAAGTGGGTAAAATGCTAGTATACAAGTAGAGTTTTGGTTATGAGTGTCATTGTTTGAATAATCCTGTATCTCTGAATAAGTTTATTTCTAAGATTGGTTGACCCTTTTTTCTTCCTTCCTTTGATCAATAATTATAAATTTGATCGGCTTTAAGAACACGTAGATAGAAACATGCATTCTTTACTTTTAAGAATACTTGGGTCTGACATTCTTTACTTTGATCACACGAGAGCACTAGGTTGTGCGGGTCGCAATGGACCAGATCGGTGAGGTCGCCTCTGATCAGTTCGAGAAGAGGTAGGTATCACGATTTCGCTGTGAAAGGCGGCTAGATTTACGAGCAAACCTGTAAAGTGGTAGACAACGCACTTTCGTGCCGAAAAACGACTAGTTTACTAGCAAAGTCTGTCGAATATAGGCAAACTAGCAAAGGCCGTCGAATATCAGACCTGGGAGGGATCTCTTCTAGGCGTGAGCATCGCCAGATGTGTCTTAGGTCGGCTGGCAGGCTCTAGGATGCCATCTATAGTCGTGGAGGCCAGTAGATAAACAACATGGGAGATTAGAAGATGATTAGAGTTTGGAGAGGTAAAAAGTAATTTGCAATTGGTAGGGATGATTGCGTTACCTCCTCAATCGGCCTTAGACCTCTTTATATAGAGGTGAGATGGTCTTACCCTGTGCAGCCACGGATCCTATCAATTAAGAAACAAATTAGATTCGATCTGCTATTAAAACTATAAAAATAGACTTCGGGTACCAGATACTCTAGGTCTGGGATGGATACTTCGGTACCAGACACTCCGGCACATTGCTAGACGTTCCGATGGCCTAAAATTCAATTTTAGAAAAGATCTGCCGGAGTCTTCGGCTCTGGGCTGGAGTCTCTGGCCCTGTCGCGGCCATTTTTATTAGGGCTATGATTTCCTCGTCCGGTCTTCTGTCATCCATATACTCCCTCCGGTCCGAAAAGAAGGTTGTTTTGGCCAATGTTTTACTCAAACATTAAAAATATAAATTACAAATAAGTTTTAACTTGCTAAGTTTAGGAATATAAAAATTATATGACTAAATTTGTCTTGAAAAGTACTTATATAAAAGTATAAATATGTTCTTTTTTAATAAATGTATTTACAGAAAATAGAAGTCAAAGTTATGTTTTAGAGACCATGTCATCGTCCAAAACAGCATTCTTTGTGGACCAGAGAGAGAATCGGTTTTCATCGTCTCAGCAAGGGCTATGTCCTGAAACCTTCGAATCATATATTTGGCTTCATCTTCATGTTTTTTAAGCACTTATTTTCTTCTTTAGTAGAATTTAGCAAAACTCTTCGAAAATATTTTCTCAAGATGCGCATACACCCTGGTCTTGTACTAGAGACTCCGATACCAGACACTTCGGTTGTCGGCCAGGCACTTCGGTGGTTCTGAGCCGATTTCAAAAGGGGTTCGGTCTGACATTCCGGGCTAAGGTCGGAGACTGGTAGATTGGAATGCCGACTTCAGAAGGGGGTCGGCCAAAAACTTCAGCGCAGTGCCGAATACTCTGGTATATACAAATTTTGAGTATGAACAAAGATTTACGCAAATCACTCGCATTGTTATTAAGTGTTTTATGTTGACTTAGGTTTTATGAAGTAATTTCTTTAGAAAATGATACTTTTCCTTTTTGAAACATAGAAAAATAATGCTTTAAAATGTGAATTCGTAAGTCTTAAACTCCCTTTACTCCCTTCCTTAAAATATTGAAGTCCTTAATTTCTAACTTTGACGTTTCAACTTATTTAAAAAATTTGTTTAAATGCATAAATTATTAGTCTATTCCAAATATCACAGTGATAAAGTAAACATAACAAAATATATTATATTTATCATATTTTTTAAAATAATATGAATGACGAAAGTTAATGTTAGAAGTATAACATTGTGAATATTTTAAAACTGGAGTGAGTAGATTCTTTAAAGTCTTGAAATGTTGATCGTCGATGATTTCGGTATGCAATAATCATGTCTAAAGTTCAATGCAAAAATAAAAGGATGGCTTGTGTTTTTATTTTATTCAGTTGTTTACTCCCCCTAAATGGTAGCAGAAAAAAATATTTTGATCACATTTCTGTAAAAAGAGCCGCTGTTTCTTCGGAACAAGTTTATGAATGTTCTGGAAACCGTCTGCCTCCAAAATCTGAATACCCTCACGCAGTTTGGGCCTGTTTGGCTGTCTCGTATATAAAACCGCACAACCTCATCCCTAAACCCCGCCTCATCCACTCTACCTCCAAATCCTCCTTGTTCCCTCCACCTTATCTCTTGACTCACCAGCACCTGCTCCCCTCCCGGCCTCCAACGGAATGGCCTCAGCCAACGCCATCTCCACCGCCTCCCTCCTCCGCCCACTCTCTCAGGTCAGCCCTCATACCATTTCTCGGCCGCGCGGGGCTTCTTGCTTTCCTAGATGTGGTTTCTCGGTTCCTAAACTTCGTAGTTTCTTGGAAAAATTTAAGCCTTTCTGAATTGCTCAATTTGGGGCATTTCTTCTCCCGTTAATTGTGGTTTCGTGTCCAAAATTGTCCTCTCCTTTCTGATAATTTGTTGCCTGGTGCTGTGGAGGTCTGAATTGCGTTAACTCTTGTTGGCTGCAAGCAGGGCAGATCGAGGAGGGCCAGGAACAGCCGGACGCAGCGGTTTGTGGTGCGTGCCGAAGCAAAGGAAATCGCCTTCGATCAGAAGTCGCGGGCCGCACTCCAGGCCGGAGTCGAGAAGCTTGCCAATGCCGTCGGTGTCACTCTCGGGCCACGAGGTAATTTACTCAGTTCTAACTTCAGACAGTAGTACGGTAGCTGTGAAAGGCCATATGCATTGTAGTATTGACTAATTCAGCATTATATTGCGATCTCAACAGTGACTAATTCACTCTGAAATGATGCGACACTAGCATTTTTTTTTGTTACTTTGGTACCCCTGATTTCAAAACGTCATCATAATGTTCCGCGTGGTCAATTGCTTTAGAATTTAGAGAAGGATTTTGGTAACTAAAAGTCTGGTATATGCAGAACAAAATCTACATTTGCATTTTACTGCCCTATGTTTGATTTTTTTTTTCATATAAAGACGTATTATATTCTTTGTCTCGCTCAGTTCCAAATCAATTGTCACTCTACATTTGGTCCAAATCAAACATTCTTGTCTTTGACCATCCATTTCAAGAAATTTATATAATTTCATAATATGTGAATTATATCTTGCAAAAGTTTTTTTTTCTAATGAATCCAAATATAATCCTCTTTATGTAAAACATATTGTTTCTCTGTGAATTTAAACTGAGGCATGAGAAATAATATTTTGAAAGGTAAATTTAAAGATCTATACTAAGGTATTTGGTGTGTGTTTGCAGGAAGAAATGTAGTGCTGGATGAGTATGGTGCCCCCAAAGTTGTAAATGACGGAGTCACTATTGCCCGTGCTATTGAGCTGTATGATCCAATGGAAAATTCTGGGGCAGCATTGATCCGTGAGGTGGATTTTTTTGTTGTAATTAAGTTATGCTGTAACATTGCGTAATTGGGAAATTCTGAATTCCTGAGCCATACCTGTTCTTTTTTCGTGGTTATAGGTTGCTAGCAAGACCAATGACTCTGCCGGGGATGGGACTACAACTGCCTCTGTCCTTGCTCGTGAAATCATCAAGCTGGGCCTTCTAAGTGTAACTTCAGGTGCAAACCCTGTGTCACTTAAGAAGGGAATAGACAAGACCGTGCAAGGTATAGTTGAGGAACTGGAGAAGAAGGCAAGACCAGTCAAGGGTGGTGGTGATATCAAAGGTGATTCTTGTATTTTTCAACTTAGACAGTCAGTGTTGCACATACTTTCGATTCTTTATCTAGAGTTGAAAAAAATGTAGCGTTTTTATTAGCCGTATGCCTAATCTGGAGTTTATTCTGTATTACAGCTGTTGCTTCTATCTCTGCTGGAAATGATGAACTTATCGGATCAATGATTGCCGATGCTATTGATAAAGTGGGCCCTGATGGTGTCCTTTCGATTGAATCTTCATCATCTTTCGAGACTACTGTTGAGGTTGAAGAAGGAATGGAGGTTAGTTCAAAATTCAACTTGTAAAGCTGTTTTTTTTGACAAATAGAGTGTTCAAGTGTTCTTTCTCTGTAGGCAATTTGATGTTATTACATAAAATATTTCACATGCTGTCACAAGTTTTTTACGCTTTTCCTCTCAAATAATGCAGATTGACCGTGGTTACATTTCCCCACAATTTGTGACAAACCTTGAGAAATCCATTGTGGAATTTGAGAATGCTAAGGTGCTTATTACTGATCAGAAGATCACAACAATAAAGGAAATCATTCCACTCTTGGAAAAGACAACCCAGCTCAGAGCACCACTGTTCATTATTGCTGAGGATGTCACCGGTGAAGCTTTGGCTACCCTTGTAGTAAACAAGCTTAGAGGAATCCTCAATGTTGCAGCGATTAAAGCGCCAAGCTTTGGTGAGCGGCGGAAGGCTGTCCTTCAGGATATCGCCATTGTGACAGGTTTATCTCGCAATCTATAATGACTTTTTTTTACTAATTCTTTCCTAGCATTAGAAAATATTTTTTTTGTTCTCTGCTGTGGTTGTATTCTACTAAATGATGCAAGGGCCATTCTTTTCACCAGTTTTAAAGGAATGTTGCCATAAATGAAATAATTATACATATTACTTCGTTGCCCATGTAATTTGGGTGAAGGGAACCTGAAAAAACAAAAGAGGAACCCCACATCTAAAACATTAATGCCACACTTTACATTGGCTACCTACACAAATCAGCTGGCACGTGCTGTCACAAGTTTGATGTACTGTAATAAGTGCCCTTCTTTGTTGACCTGATCAGTGAGCTGTGCAGATCACTTGCACCTACCTTGCATCAGGTGAAACTAAGTCAAATGACAGCACGTCAGGAGATATTTATTGATTTGACTCAGGATTGCACAGTTTAAAAATCAATGCTGTTGTTTGAGAAAAAAAATTTGATGCTGCTATCTGTCAGTTCTTGTGGACTGAATAGTTGAATTCAGCATTTTCATTTTTTTCTCGAACACGCATGAGAGCTGCATATCATTAGATTAAGAAGAAAAAGGGTAAGAAACCGTACAACTCACCCATACAAACTACACAGCACATCAGTACATGATCACATCCGCACCTTTTGACTTTACAAGCAACGACCCAAACACTTGCTACGAAGCAACCTATTCAGCATTTTCAACTGCCAGAATTATCCTTGTCAATTAATGCACACAAAATTCTGCGCCAGAGGTCACTGCTCAATAGGGGCGCACTTAGCCATGCGCGCAGCCAAGAATATTCCAAATAATAAAGCAAGAGAATACCATAGAGGGTTAGTTTGTGTAGATTTGCATCATTCATGATGTTTTGGCTTACAAAACATTATAAAGGCTTTAGACGGATGTTTGAGTTCCTCAGAGCTGGACACAGTCTTCACATCAGACTCTTAATTGGTTTGTCCATGTTGTCTGATGAGTATTCAAAGTACTTAGCTTTTTTCAAATATTTGTTATATTTGCATGTTTGTTTCTCAATCTTATTTCGTGATTCACTTGCAGGGGCTGAATTCCTAGCAAAAGATCTTGGTTTGTTGGTTGAGAATGCTACTGTGGATCAACTTGGGACAGCAAGGAAAGTTACAATACATCAGACCACAACAACCCTCATAGCGGATGCAGCTAGCAAAGATGAGATCCAGGCAAGGGTAGCACAGCTAAAGAAGGAGCTTTCTGAAACTGATTCAGTTTATGACTCTGAGAAATTGGCTGAAAGAATAGCAAAGCTTTCTGGTGGTGTTGCTGTTATCAAGGTTGGAGCTGCAACTGAGACTGAGCTTGAGGACCGCCAACTACGAATTGAAGATGCAAAGAATGCCACTTTTGCCGCTATTGAGGAGGGCATTGTTCCTGGAGGTGGTACTGCTTATGTGCACCTATCTACTATGGTCCCTCCTATAAAAGAGAAAATTGAAGACCCTGATGAGCGCCTTGGTGCTGACATTATTCAAAAGGTAACTTGGTTGGCATATATCACTGGACTGAAGTG
>BCLH01002787.1:6472-23858 GCA_001602315.1 Zoysia pacifica
AGTGAAGTGTTAACTGCTCCAATGGAGCCCTCCATCGCAGCTAGTCTTTGGTTGGTGTCAATCTGAGCCGTCTCCATTAGCGCAAGGCGTTCATTGGTAACACGAACGTCCTCCTCAAGAGCTTCAGCGTGTCTCTTTGTATGACGCTCAAAATGTTGTATGATTCCCCTTGTGCGTGGTGAGTGTTGACGTCGTTCCTAATCGCCGTCATCTTCTTCTGACATGGTTAGTGCACAACAAAAGACAAGGAATTTTTTTTTGATGTCACTAGAAGGAAGCTAAACTATTTGCTTTCTCTCAAACTTGCTCAACCAAGTTCTTACTTGTTCTTACCAAGCTGCAGCAGGAGTTTTGGCACAACAAGAATATAAACACTGACACCAAATGTTACCCTGTGATGTTGTAGTCTGGACTGTGGAGCTAGGTGGCTGTAAGTAGAAACAAAGACAGCTTGAACCACGCTAGTCAAAAGAAACAAGTTGAATAATTGTTCAGCGATGATATTGTGCTGGTCCCAAGTTCAAAAGTGCTAGAGATGTGAGCCTAGGCACCAAAGTAACCTCCAAGTTGTGACTTACACGAGCAACCAAAATAAGACAAGGAAAGAGAACAAAATTCTGCTGCTGAAACAAGTTCTTCTTTTTTTTTCCTTCTTTTCTATTCTTTTCTTCCTTTTTTTTTGATTTTTTTTAAATGGCAGCGCAACTCGGATACACTTCTCTGAACGGGGTATCAACGACGGCACTTGTATATCAAAGCAATCACAACTCTTGCTCAGACTAGAAAATCAAACTATAACTTTGTAAGACCACGAATTGAGATAAAATGATGATTTTGATAGCAGCGGAGGTGGAAATAATGGTGGCAGAAAGTATGGTGGTTCTGGTGTGGGGGAAATTTTGGTGGAAGCAATGGTGATGGCAGTGGTGGTGGATCTGGTGGTGATTAAAAAAATCATGAAAAGAACTCAACTCTAAAGGATGAAACCCTTGGAACCAGCAACTCAATCAATCGATGTAACCAAAAACTCAACAAGTATTGACCACGCAGAACAGTAAGGCACAAATTTGTTTTGGAAATTTCAGGTCTACCCTATTCTTTTTGTTTTGTGGGCAATTTCTGTACTATAGGCAATAAAATCTAACAGATTGGTAGATACTCTCATCGATAAACCTTGCTCTGATACTACATAGTATGGCAGGGGCTGATCCCGATCTTTCGATGAGAGGAGGATAGCTTCGATTTGGGGTGGATTCGACGTTGGCTGTCCGACTACAACAACCAACAGGGTTGCTGCGCCTTAGCAACAGGTACACTGGCTCCGATTTGTTGTTGTTCTTGTTGTGCCAAGAACAACCCTGAACCTGCGAGCAATCGAGAACAAGCAAGAACAAGATGAACAGGTAGACAACTCACAGATCTGGATATAATCACAAAATTGGGGTTCTGAATCAAGCAAATCGGGTGGTCTCGTCGACACACGCGTTTACAAGGAAGTAGCTAAGGCTAAACTTGCATCTGAACAAAACTCACCCTCAAATGACGGCTGCCACAGGTTTATATAGTGGGAAGACATCCTAGAGGCGTAGGGGGACTCAAACCCTAACTTAGAGAGGGCCCCTAATGGGCTAAACTGGATACAATGGCCTCAGCCCATGACTAGAGGTCTGAACGCCTTTCTGACGATTCTGATCACGTCTAGAGGAGTTTGAAGCTAAGATTGGACCCATCTGAAAGTAGACTTTGAGATCTTTCCTATGAGTACTCATTTGCCTTCAACAACATCCGGAGTGAAAAGTTATGACCGAAACAATCCAGCCCTGATTGATGGTCCGATCTTGCTTTTGGGTCCTGGTGCTCCTCCTATGTTCCTAATCATAACAAAATCACCACAAGGATTTAGTAGTACCCCATTCTGAGAAGAACTACTATAGACAGTGAGAAATGACTTGACCTGATAATTAAGTTGATGCGCTCGAGCTCGTGTCATGGGTCCTTCTTGTGCAATTAGTTTGGTTGTGTCTGTGAAAGTGATGTCCTCATCATCACTGCATAGGAACAACTGCCCCTTGCGCTGAGCTTTCAGCGTCTGGCTGTTGCCTTGTGGTCGCTTGTTCGATCATCAGATGCAATTTTGCAGCAAGATGCTGGCAAGCAATATACAGTGATGAATTTGCCAAGGCACTTATCCCGCAACGAGATGCTGGAATGGTTAAAATGGATGTTGTCAGTTACATTTTACATGGACATCACCATTCTTATGTCATGGTGCATTTGGGGGCATCAAGAAATAATTGGGTTTTCAATAACGTTGATCCAATAATCGAAGCTATGCAAACTTTTTCAAAGAGCTTTCAATGATTTATCCATAGAGTGAAAGTCACACTACTACAAAAATGGTTTTTGTAGTGCCAAATAGATAGAAAATCTCTTGCCTAATGCAAGAGGTTTCAAATTGAAGATCACCTGGTCTTCAAATTCAAACCGCTTTTGGGGGGGGGGGGTGGGGGTGTTGGGAGAAATGTGTTTTGTAGTAGTGCGAAACAGATATAAGAGCTAGAAAAATGGATACAATATAACTTGTAAATCCTTTGTCTTTCTTTTTCTTTTTTGCTATGTACATTGCTGCTTTTTTCATAATAATCAATAAAGTTTTGCAAGCGATATTCTCTTCCCCCTCCAGTTTGCTTCAAAAAAAAAGTTGGGATTTTATCAAGTTGGGTTGTGTCACCAGTGAAAGTTATTTGGATAGCTAATGGATCATGTGAGCGGTTCTAGTTCAAGATGGACAAGGCCTATTTTGAGCCTTCGTTACCCTGTGGTATCTTCAAGGTTGATCTTTATAATGACCCAACTAACGTAGACCATATGTCCATGATCCGCACAATCTTTTTCAGATGCCACCCATTCCTAAACCGTGATTTGCTCTGTAGTATTAGAATCAGAGGAACCGTGTGACTATACAATGAAGTATCTAGTGACCTCATTGTTGAAGGAGAGCTGGATGGGAGTGCAAATTGAAATGGAGAGTAACACGCTGGCACTACACATGGATTTCACCCCTCATATAGGCTGGTTATGATGCACAAAGCTATGGTATAAAGGGGGTATAGCTGAGTTAGATAAATGAAATAACATGGAAAAGATATTTGGTAACAGAACAGTAAATTTTGAAGGCTAGAATCATAAATACTTTTCAAATCAACCGAGTTTTAAAGATTCTACCGTTTTTCCGGGAGAAGGGGGTGTCATAATATATATCGACATAGTTCTTGAAGTTCCGACCTATCCACTTTGCTGAATTCAATCATTGAAATACAATGTGTAATTACTAAAAAAAAATAGAACCCAATACTTGGCGCTATACTGCTATGTCAGCAACCTGCGGTTTGTCTGTCGCTCTCAAGTTGCTGAGCGCAACGCTAGTTTTCCCGGCCTGTCAAGCAAAGTACAATTCAGTTTACATAACGGCACTCACATTATGGCCAAATATATCTCGATCCAAGCTGTATTCGGCTTTGCCACACCTTACTCTGTTCCTGATGCCACTCGTTCCAAAACCCATGCTGATTAGCACGACGCAAACACTGTTGGCTTTTTCGTCTTTCACTTCCTAGTCTACTGTCTTCTTCCATTGTTTCTTCTAATTAACTGAGAGCGGATGTGAGAAGGATGGGTAAAGAAGTTGGAACACAAAGAGCAGAAATTTGTATCTATACACACGTGCCAGCCAAACTACTTATATAAGTGACGAAGTACGGAGGATGAAACGGAGACTGTGTTTTGTACGGGATGGTCACATAGTAATATGAGTGAACCACGCATAACAACTGTTTGTGCACACTGCAGAGCGGACTGAATTTTACAGCGACGACTCGATCGCTCGCTCGCCCCTTCAGAAATAGCGACATGCAACCCATGAACCATCGCGTTCAGAAGCATGTAGTGGCCGGACTGAACACTTGCACGATGCTGATCCGCTGGTTCCAGATTATCAGCACATGAATGGGGCGCCGGTTTGCTGCTGCTTGTGGCAAAACCAAAATTAGAATACTTCTGAAAATAATATACATAAAGGAAAATAGAGTATTTGCACAGTGTTCATAGAAAAAGAGCGGCACAGTGCTGAAAAGATGACACTGCATACTAATATCCTAAATTCAAATTCAAATATACAAACATTTTGAAACAATGAGAAACTGGGCACTAATTAAAGAGGCATTTCAATTGGACGCAAGTCCTCTCCCTTGAAGGATTCTTCAGGCTTTGCTCGAGGGACCATCTACACGTGGCAGTAGCATCTGAGCAGGTGGTCAACAGACTGCACAAGTGCTTTACGCAGCGGCTTTGCGCAAGAACTACGACGGGCGAGCTATGGCCACGGGCGGAGCCAGCCAGCCGCGAGTGCAATGGGCCACCTAGCTTCATTAATAAAATTAATTATTTTATTAAACAGTGTTAAAAAGCGATTTTTTTTATTTTGTCGGAAGTCAGCAGAGTCAAGTGACCTCGGTGCTTATACGGTAGCTCCGCCGCTGGCTATGGCTTCCGGCCCTGACCCCTCTGCAAGAAATAGCTGCGTTGAAAAAAGAGAGAACTGTGTTAGAAAGAAAAAAATATATTAAAAAGTGAAAATAATAAATTATTAAAAAAAATTTAAAAATTAAAATAAAAGTATTTATAAACAGAGAGTTAGTCGTAAAGGCTCTTGGATTGATGAGTTCCAGACGCTTCTGCAGTTTTGTTCCTTCTCTTCCCCAGCAGGCCGCGTTGACCGGTCTCTGAAATGATTAAACTAACTACCGGCTGCCCTCTAGCAACACATTCGTATCCAGATGCCACCCATTCCCAGTGCGGTTGTGCAACAAAGTGGCTAAGTGATCCTGCAGTCGAATGAGAGGGAGATAGAAATGGCACTTGCAATACTGTACGTTAGTTTTATGGTGGAAGTGAGGTATTTATTGGGATAGTCTAGCCTAGAAAGTAAATGATATAATTAATAATCAAATATTTCCGATATCAGATCGGAATAAATGATGCGTTATTCAATTGGTATCTGTAGTTTCTGGAGGTTGGTGAGGCGATTTATTGAAGTTAGGTGCACCTGCTGCGGGGGTTGATGAACTAGTTGCTTCACTTATCACAAACATGCGAATGTGTACCATTTATGGATCATTTCGACGCCAAATTTGAACTGCATTGTATCGGTAGTGGAGAATTGTATTAGGACCCTCTTTGAAACATATTTTCAAAATTTCATAGGAATCGTGTAGTAATTCAACATAAATCAATTCATTCTGACTGAAAAACACAGAATTTGAGAAGAAAAAAAAAACCTAAGGAGAGCCATATATTATTTTTACATCTTACTCTCTACTGTTACTAGTGGAAGCGATAAGAACGAACAAGCGGAACTGGGGTTCCAGCATCTAAGTCAGTTCAGTAGCAAAAGAATCACCCAGACCGCAGTTCGGTTCATGCTGATCCCTCTCATTCCGAGCAAATTCGATACTATCTCTGTTTTTAAATTGATGTCGCTGTTTATTTTTAAATTCAATTTTAATCATTCGTTTTATTCAAAATTTTTTATAATTTTCATATATTTTGATATAATTTTATTTATCATTAAAGTTATTTGAATTATAATTTAAAATTTTACATATTTAAGTAAATATTTTAAATAAAACGAATGATCAAAGTTAAAAATTTAAAAAGTAACAGTGACATCAATTAAAAAATTAAAAAATAGAGAGAGTATGTATCATTTCACCATGGTCCATGGCCGGTTAACGAAGTGACAGAGTAATAAGCTCGTGAAGAATGGCTGCGAACGGCGACAGGACCTGCTTGTTTGTTGTGTGGCTACTCAATCTAGTCAAAGGAACAAGACACCATAAACTGGTGTTGGCGAAGCTCGAATTTGCCAGGGAAGCATAAGGGTGGCAATCAAATACTACTGGTGCAGGCGTGTATGCGGAAATGGCCAGCGTCGCGGTGCTATTTATGCTGGTGCCCAACTGCGTAACAATACGAAAGCTAGAACTGTCTCTTGAATAGACAGTGACTAATTCAGTTATGGGATGCCCTCTAACAGTCTCACGAGTCCATGTCCCCAGTAAAAAAAGTTAAAAAGATATTTGAATATCCAATCTTTCCCAAAAAAAATTAGCGCACCACTTTATAAACTGGTGATATGTTTGATAAGTACATTTATATTTCATCACAGAGAGAAGGTAATCATAGCTCTAAATTTATTTTCAAGCGAATTCTTGCTGATACAAGAATTAACTGAAAGATTTGATGTAGAGCAAGGGTTACTTTTTATCAGTTCAGCGAATACAGTCATGGTTTGTTTTCACTAGCACCGAGATCGATGCCCACACCGTTGTAGGCGAGAGGCGCGTACATCCATGTCTCGTCAGAGCTCAACAGCTGTTCAGGACAAAAGGGAGGGAAAATGAGAGCAATGATCGTATTTTTTTTCAAGAAAATATAACTATATCAAGACGAGCCATCCAAAGTTTCTTATTTCCAATGTTTAATTTTTTGAGCAAAACGTTGAACAGGCACACGGTATATGTTTCATTATGATATCACGACCTGAACATTCTGAAAAATTGTTCTAAACCATTAGAGGAAGCAGTTCGAAAGTATTGTGAACATTCAGCTGAACTGCTGCAGCTAATTTTTTTTCCCCTTTGGATCAATATCAAAAATTTTGCGCATATGTGCAATGATGAGTGGTGACTGAAGAATTTTGACAGTATCATTTGTCCATTTGCAGATCGGACTTAACTGAAACGTGTGCTGTTACCTTTATTTGCAGCTGCAAAAACTTGACGTACCGAACGGCCTCCTCCAGCATAGTGCTGATGTCAACCTGCAAATAGAAAGAGAATACTTATAGTCAGCTCTATTAAAGGGCCGTTCAAAGCCAAAAGGTTTAAGAATCACCAAGAGAGAGCTTACCTTTGTACCGTTGGGAATCAGCTGCTGCAGCACTCTTAGTTTTTCATTAATCCGCTCTCTTCTCTTCTGCTTAAAAGTATGACATAACTCCATCAGAAGGCAAAAAACTTATGCCTCAATGCTTAGAGCGAAACTAAAATTTTACTGAGTACCGACCTTTGCATAAAGGCTCTGTGAGTTCTTTGAGGACCTGGTACGATCTTTTGAACTTCCACTTTGTTTCAGGGTTACAGATTCCTTACAGAGACTATTTGAATCATTTTCTGAACTGCAGTACCAGGAACTGTTCTTATTGGCCTTATCATCAAGGGTATTTGAACTTAAGGTCCTCGATAACTGAAATAGGTTCATGAAGGGTACTGTCAGAACAGTTTAAGTACAGAATCATAATCGTTTCAGTGAGTTCGCTTGACTTACCTGTGCAATGGTACGGGGTTTCTTGTTAGTGTTCTTGCTCTTATTCCTTCGCTCATCTATAGGAAATATTCTCTTATCACCGGCAACTGCATTAGTAGCTGCAGTGACAGTTTCACCCTGATGAAGATGCCAATTCGCAGCAGTGTTCACCAAAGAAACTGCACTGTAGCACTCATTTTCAATGTGTGGTAAGCTACTTGGAATTATGGTTGTGGTGACACAAGAATCTCTGCTAGTGTTGGGAGAAGGAAGGTTGACATCAGAGTCACTGTTGCTCCAGAACATAGACTGCAGGTGAGCAATCATCTCAGATTCCTCGCTCCAAAGGGACGTAAATTTTGCCTCCATTCTATTGCTCTGAAGCTTCTAATCTATTTCCTACAACTCAAAGCTCTAATGTGAAGAGACTTGGCAATGTTCCTGTTAGCACAATGCAGGAGACAACACGTATTTATACAGCATTTTCAGAGAATCTTCACGTATATTATTTTGACTCAAGTTTCAACCTAATCTTAATTACAGTAGAATGACAGCTATGCAGTAGTAGTTTGCACCTCGAGTGCAATGTCCCATCCTTCGAGATCTTCCTGTCCATATATCAGAAAGATTGCATACGGAAGCGTTTGCCCATTGAGCAATATTAAGAGACAGCGTTATCTTACTAAGGTCTCAATGGCTGCAAGAGAATATAATGTCATTGGCTCATGGTCTAAAACTAAGTGAGAATCAATAATCAAGGCTATAAATTTTAAATTTTCACTAATGACCCATATGATTAGTTATAAGTCATAAGAACGAAACAGATAATACTGTTCCAAATACAACAGTTCTGTTAGTTACAAGAAAAGATTATGAGGTTGTGCGAAATAAGAAAAGAGATGGTGATCATGGAGGAGAAGTGCTTGCAAGTCACAAATAAAATAGAAGGGAACAATATCAACTTGTTTTGCAGTACCATCCTTCATCTTATTTTGAAGTCAGAGATTTGTGGAATGAAAAATATTCAAATATTGTGTGACATGATATACTACACTATTTCGGCCCCCTTTAGAACGCAAGAATTTCAGAGGAAAAATGTAGGAAACAGGAAAAATTTCCGTGTTCCAAAGGAGCTCTTCATCTATGAATCATCAAACTAACCATATAATTCAGTAGTTTACAATTTTAGTTCGGTGCCCACATCTGAAATCTTTCGAATCATATCATGTAACTTCTACCTAGACTTTAAGCTGTTGAGAATAAAAAATCCACATGACGAATGCCAAAGGTATCTAAACAGCTAAAGACATGCTCCATTTTGCATTAAGCATGACAAACACAGTTAGTGGAAGCGTCAGCAGTCTAGCTGGTATCAATTATGTAGAGGAAATAGATTAGGAATCAGACTTACAAATCAGAAGAGAGCTTTGAATATGTACCTCTAAATGAGCCAAGTTCATTTCTTCAGCTCTTCATGAGATCCAAAGGTATAGTATAGGAAGCTAGCTGTCCTCCAGACTTTAGTAAGGTACTATCCTGACATGATCAGCAGAGCATTAATGACTCACGGACAATCATTTGATAAGAACTGGATCATGGTAGAACAAGCACAATAATTTGTCAGACTATTCTAGAATCCAGGCCGAAATAATGTATATTTGAACTGGGACTTGTTTTCCGCTTGGCAGGGGTAGAACAGTGGAGATCAGTGTAACGTAAATGCCATCATTCAAGTCATAGTTCCCATATTCAAATGTGAAATGCCAAATGAAATTAGTATGGGACAATTATGCAACAAGCAGTTTTAAAGAAACAAAGTTATAATTTTGACAATATGAATTACATTAAATGAATTATGGTCCCCTGTGACAGAACATTACATATAAACACAGAAAGAGGCCAAGAATGATCAAATAAATGGCAACTGAAACATTCAGTTTGTTTAGAAGATACTAAAAGATATGTCTAGCTTCATTATCAAGACTGGTCAGAAAATTGGAAGTGGTAGTTTTTAATATTTACAGCAACACCATGGAAATTTCTGTTCAGAATCGCATCAAGACAAAAACATTCCATGTCATCATTGCTTCAAAACCAAAATGGTATGTTTGGTATAATAAAACCAACATACCGAAATCTAGCTGCAAGTCTTGCAGATGATGAAATGTGGTCAATTTTCTTGTACCTGTATTCCAAATCATAAGTAACATTGCACATTGGACTAACAGTGTGCTCTCAGAATGTGATCCAGATTGTCCAGTAACTGCACAGTATTTTATGGCTACATGGAAAAATCATATTAGCCTTTGACAAATTAGACGCAGCATGTCGCCTTGGCTCTCTCATAACAAATTGAACATCTGATCCTTCTTTAATCAACTATAAAAAAACATGCATATCAAGGAAAAAGTAAAACCAAAGTGTCATCTAAATTTTGCCAATGATAGAACATCAGAGAGTTCAGAGAGCAGCGCAGAAAACTTTTGAGTATCCAAAGATACGAATTACTTTCTTTTCAAAAATGTTAGTTGTACATAAAGAATGCCACAGCCTTAGAATATGATCCACATTGAACGCAAAATAGAAAATAGAATATATTTACAGCACAGCTGCAGAATCTTCCTTCCGCGTATAAGGGCAACAGGATCAAGAAAACCATATTTTCAACAAACTGGGCGCAGCATCACATTGAGAAGAGAAAAAATGTATTGAAAAAAGAGAAATATATATTGAAAAGTGAAAATAACATATATGACTTATATTTGGGAACAGAGAGAGTACCAAATTTTTTTTTAAAAAGACGCAACATATATAAAGCACACAAACTAGAGAAACGAAAAACTGAAACCACTAAGATGCCACCAACATAAGAGTAGACATCTTATATAACACCAACTGTCAAGCAAAAAGCAAGAGCCACCACCATAAAACCATATTTTATGTAACACCAAATATCAAGCAAAAAACATGTTAAATGGTGGATAAAATGGTAAACATGACCATATCAAACTCTGTACATACAGCAAGGTGGATTTAACCGATATTATAGAGCCGACAATACAGTAACTTAGACGCAATGATACAGGAAGGACAGAGGCCATAGAGCTCCGAATATCAAATGTGGCAAAAAACTTCAATCTTTGATTAGAGCCGATTCAATTGGTACATGGTTTACATCAAACCCATAAACAAGAAGAATTTTCTAGCATACAGTCTTTAGGCTCAACAAAACACTACGAACATAAATTAAGCCATCTATTGTAGGGCCGATAGCTTCTTTGACACAGCTGAAGATCTCCATGACACCAGCTCAGCAATAAGTTTTCAGCGGTACTGCAAGTGTAAGAACACAAGCTATCAGATGAAAGCGCTAAAAATGCACAGGATAATTTGGCATAGCATCTCAATCCATCCAGACCATGTTCACACTACATATCTTACAGCACATGCAGGATGATCAAAAACTAGGAGTATACCTTGATGAAGCCAATGTCCTTGGCATTGCTGCGGAAGCACTGCCTGCAGCACATGAGGCCGTACTTCCTGATCAGTCCATGAGGGTTCGCACAGACCCGGCTGCAAAACATCAAAACATTTGTGAGTCATATCTCATATGTTCTACCCAATATGAATTCCTTCACGCCAAAAACTCCGAAAATAACTCGCACAACGACCTAATTCATACATGCATCTGATAGTCATGATGATCCTTCAACAAAAGCTTTCCTTTTCGTTCAGCAGAATATATACAGAGCAGACACGAATTAACTATAGCTAACATAGGTACCGTGACAGAATCAGCAATATGAGCAAGATACGTCAACCAGATCAAAAGGCTACACCACAAAAAATCGTTTTTCTTTACGGGCGCAAAATAAGCATGTCTGACAAGTGGCAGATCTTTGAAATTTAGCCCAACTGACACTCTAGAAACTAATCAAATGCCTCGACAAGCATAGGAGCAGCATCCACCTCACGCATATACGCCTACGGTCATAATCACAAATGTCACATGGACCAAAGCGAACCGTTCCATGCCGACGTCAAAAACTAGATCCATCACCTAAGCTCATCACATCTAGGTTTCCCCATCAGGTCATTAAAATCCTAGCGCATGCCTTCGCAAGAACCGTGAGAAAGAAGCAACAACGGGGGAAACGAGAGCGGTTGGTCAGTTACCAGACGCGGGATCCAGGCCCGTAGTTCTTGGGATGGGAGTTCCACACGTTGGAGTGTCCCATCGTCGCAGGCTTCTTCCTTCTCCTCCTTCGTTCCCGGCGGCGGCGCGTGAGATCGAGAGAGCGTGCGGAAGGAGGCGGCGCGAGCGTGCGGAAGGCTATATAGCAGGGACGGAGGCGCGGAACCCTAGCGAGTCCTCTCGCGCGTTGGACTGGGCTTTATATGGGCTGATAATCTAGTCCTTACTGGGCTGAGCCATCACATGGCCGGACGACAGCCTGCAGGCCCCGACTGCGCTGAGGTTTGGACCGCAACATTTGGGACGCACTCGAATTCGTTCAATATTTTTCACAGGCCGAAAGAGATTCACCTTGCCATGTAAAAAAAAAAAAAAATCCTTGCAGTGCTGTTCTGTACTCCTATATATACACACAAAACTATAACAAATATTTTCGTTTTGCTGATTGCATTTTTAATCCTTCAGGAAGCCTTGAACTATTCTGAAATTTTGTAGTTTTTCTTGGAGGAGACCACATCTCACCAAGCTAGAACATGCATTTCTTACTTATCTACAGTTCCATAACCGGCCTGCTGCTTCAACGGACTGTACTGGTCGGAACTTGGAAAGTTGGAACACCTCCTGAATATGATCATTCCTGGCTGTTTACCAGGCAACACTGATCGAGACCACGAATAAAGGCCAACGGGCCAACGCTTCAGTTCGAACCAGAATCATCTCTTTCAATGTACTCGTAGCACCTCAAGAATCGAGCATCCACAAGCAAGGCAAATTGCAAAGCATCTGGGTGCATGCATGGAGAATACTAACCCTTTTCGATGTGGATCTCGCCATCAACGTCTCTGCTCTTTATTCCCATTCTCAATTGACAGTCACCACCACCAATCGATCCAGGCGTCAGAATTCAGAAACCAGTTCTCTGAATTCTGAACTTGCAGATCAATTTCGCCACCTCCCTTTCCGTTTTCCTAAAAACGAGTTCCATTCCATCTCGCAGACACGCGTTCCACGATCGACGGTACGTATATAACTAATCAACGCCGCAAACTGAAACAGGTTGGAACGGAATCGATCGATCGCCGATGTCTGTTCGTGATTCTCATCACTTTATATCTACTAGCTCTGAATTTGTTAGTGCGTTCGGCTGTTCGTCAGTGAAGAAGACGGAGCGAATCCAGAAACTGCTTTTTTTAACCAGTCATCATCAGTCAACTAAAGCCGTATTCCGTTTGTCTTGTTAGGCGCCCGACCGAACAAGTGCGCCTGTCGATCTCTTGGTTCCCGAACCTTTTCCACATGTAAATTTGCCTGCAAGCGATTGTGGAGAAGTCCCGGCCGGTATCTGTCCTTGAGGCTGCAGCTGTGCACTGAACACTGGAAGTATGAGTTTGGAGTCTTTGGACTCTACTGTTAGGATGCAGATTTTCAAATTTGTGGATCGGCCCACGACCCAAAAAAATCTTCTAAATAAACTTAGAATTTTACCTCATTTATACCAATTAGTTACCTAAATATACTTAGAAAGATGACCTATAACTACCTATTAGATACCCATTTATATCCGTATCTACTGTCTTTAGCTGCAGTCCCGATCCACTTTGCCATGCATGTCCACTACTACCTGACTACCTTAAGGATCACAAGTTGAAGGCCTTATCCCTTTGCTTTCAATCCAATAATAGGTGTGCCAGCCTTATAGTACAATCATGTGAACTGCAGAAATGTGTTGAATATAACTATATAATTGTGTTTCATATGTTCATTGAATGCACTACTGTTTACAATTGTACAAGTGTCAAGACTCTGAAGAGACTCAAGACCCCCAGAAGTCTGATTCTAGAATAGTTTGAGTTCCGCCGATGTTCCTAAGTACCTGAAGATCCCAAGGCCAAGTTGTCCACGACGAGAGCGATCGATCGACCAAGTGGAGGGCCGGAAGAAATTCTCTGCAACTGACCGAGATGCCAAGTTCAGGCTACCAAGTTGCGCGGATAAATGCTGACATCGACGCTGTCCCCTCGTGACCGAGACGCCCTCGTCGCAATGCATTCAGAGATCGACGTGTGTGCCCTCCTTTTGCATGCTTTGTGAAGTTTGTTCTCTTCGGCGAGCGATGGCTGGAGATTTGCCAGTTGCCTAACCTGTCTGCCCAGTGTCCTGAGCTTGGTGGTATCTCTGCCCGTGTCCTGCGCATGCATGCACCTGTGTAGACGATGACAGACCTGCCAAGTGTGCGAAGGAGATCGTGAAACGTGTGTTTCACTGAGAGTGAGCGAATAACAGTGCCAATCTTGCTGGAAGTCTGATGAATCAAGGGGAATGGCCAAATAATTGGTGTCGTTTCCTCAGTTGCCTACCTAGTAGGAGTAGCTTACTTAACTAGCATGTCTGCAGGTAAGTTTTGTTTGTTCTCCTACCGGATAGAGTATTCACTGTAGTATTTGGTCTATGATGTGATAAGGTCCACTAGTTCAGCACAATAGCGGATTGTTCGATGAATCTTCGATCAATAAAGTGGAGTATATACTCTCTGCTCTTAGGAATAAGCAAGTTCTTTATAGCTATAGGACTTTCAATTCGTTTCATTGGGCATGACGCATGAATAACAAAGTTAATGTCAGTAGTTGGGAAGGCAGCTTATCATAATCATGTATCAGAAGTTTGATTGATTAGCGTGTAACCCACTCAAACCTTATGGATCACACATAGTTTGGTGGGTAGTTGGTCGCTGTATCAACTGTTGGGATAATGATTTGCAAGGCATAAAAATAAAATGCATTAGTTTAAGAATTAAGTTTAATCACAAAATTAAGAGATAATGCATAACAAAATGTCCAACCAAGCAAAACCTAGTCTACTGCACGCATGTAGCCGATCTTCAAAGGTGCTGAAACGGTTCTGAAAACCGTCACCAAACTAGTGCAAAAGAGTCGTCACTGAACAGTACAAGTGAAGAACAAAAGGGAAAAGGTGCAGATCCAGTGAACGACTATAGGGATCCACATCTACACCCGAGCACCATGGAGAACCTCACGTCAGAACGTAAGTATCCAAATTTCGCATTATGATTAAGTGTGTTCATAAATCTAGGCTTAAGATCCGAAGCAATTAGCCTTAAGTTTCCTACATCAACAAGAAGAATGTGTGCGTGCGTAATTGGTTGATTGAAATCTTTGTCTCCCTCTCGCTCTTTGGGTTCGAAAAGGATCGCTATCCTTCAAGTAAGAGTTGTGTGCTAGCATGAGAGATGCACCTAATGCTCTATTATCTAGTAATGATAATCTAGAGCGCCGGCCACAAGTACATCCCTGTGTGAAGATAACATCTGAACAGATGGGAAAGATCTTCACATGTCCGTCGAAAGATGTAGCTAGGGCAACTTCATCCTAAATCATGTCGAACTTTTGACTATACATAGTTGTGCCTATCCAATTCTTTAGTTGCTTGGATAAACTTCCTTTGCGGAACATACTGATTTCATAGCGTTAAGGTGTCTAACTCTAGACTTACAGCTCGTTCAGTACTCATCCATCTGATTATGTTTGATGCAATAATTTATTTGATTGGCCATTCCTTTAGGGATACGTTGGACTAGATACAATGGACCAAGTGCACAATGAATGCGGCTGTGCCTTTGTGACCCGGCAATGTGCGCTGTACTGTCTGTGTGGCCCTCTTGCTCCCCATGTGTGTACAAAGTCTTGATACTGAACGAATAACTAATACTAAAATATCAGCTCTTTAAGTAGGTTTGTTTTTCAGTAAAAATGATGACACATATAGTAAGGTAAGACATCTCCTAGCTTGTACTCTAGCTATTGTATGATCTAATTGCCGCCCTGCATCTCCATCCAACGATATGCTGTGCATGTTCTTTCAATCAAAGATACTCAAACAAGTCAATTTTTAAGGTCCACTTGACTTTACAAAACATGTTACAGATAGACATCGAATGCATACGCTAGATTAGCTTTGAGTGCACGTTTGAGCTTCCTATAATACAGTTAATTATTTATACTTAGAGGTGACCATAAGAAGATATAATTAAGATAGAGATTTGAGCACATGCATTAGGAATCTACGCATGTGCAGTCATCAGAAGTTCAGGACAGTTTTATCTCCTGCCACATGAATAAAAGGAGGGATGATTTGACATTGAGGCATAAAATCTCATTGCTATTGTTATTTTTGATAGTGTTATATATATATTCTTTTTTTGAAGGAATAGTGTTATATATATTCTTGTGGGTATTAGCTTTTCCTTTTTCTTGTTTTGAAACAGGTACTTTTAAATCAGAGATGCTATATGCCGTCTAACTGGACTACCCGTCAGCAGGATACAAAGATAATTATATTAAGAAGGCCTCTGCCAGTAACTGTCTAAAATTGTTGCATGTATATTTTGAACCAGTCTGCCACCTCTTCCAATTTATTTTTGAGGCGTTCCATAAATCCTTCTTACCAGTCACGCATTGAGAGTTCTGCACCACGTGGGCATCTCGACTTGAATCCACCAAATTAGAAATATAAGAAAAAATTTGTCAACATTAACAGGAGAATCTTAAGTTGCAAGTGATAGTGTTCTTCATCCACAATCACTTTCGATGCGCTAATCAATACAATTTTCTTTACTGGCCTGCAGCAAACAAAAACGAGACCCATCAAACTAATCAATCTTTGATCAGGTCAGGCTGATTAATTAGTACTAGGAGATAAAATTTATTTGAGGGAGATTGGAACCGCTGTCCTTTTTATGCCGATGAATGCTGGTTCAACGGTAACAACATTTTTCTACTCCGATGCTAAGTGTCAAAATTCCGACAAAGACATTCAGAATTGGCAGACTTGAGTTTCTTCTGTACATTGTAGAAGTTGCTACGAATTCCAAAGATAGAACTGTACTCGTGGTCCCAGAAATTGTGAAGAAAGTAATTGTTGTCAAACAAAAATGCCGCGTGGTTCTAGAATGTAAAGTTTTCCTTGTACCAATGTCGTTTTCCATTTGAACATATTGACCAGGTAAAGAGATCCCTGTCAAGGTCCTGGATCCTCTAATTAAACTGGGATTTATAGAAGTTTTCAAACTATCCGGCGCGCTCCGATTACATAGGGCAGGCATCAACTTGTAGCTATAGAAGTACCTATGGATGCATCCAACACACCAAACCATATCTTTTCTTAATCTAAACTAAATAAGTTCAATCTATCGATCGAAACAACACAGCTAGAGATAATAGAGCCGACCAATCAATGAGGTTTAGACAATGACGTGGCTGACATCCTGCAAAGCATTCTTGGTCCTAGAATAACCATCGATTTTAACTTTTAGGCATCACATTTAACCTTTCATCTTATATAATTTTTTTTGTTCAAATATAACAATAAATAAATCATGCTTAAATTATCCCTATTGACAAATCAATTCAAAACAAAATAAACGATATTTTTACAATTTTTTTGAATCAGACAAAGTAAAAAAATGATATCTAAAAGTTAAAAGCGATAACTAATTCTAGGAATGGCTGGAGTATCATGCAGTGTAGTGGACATATGAATTCTAACAAAAATCAATAAATTAGCACACATTAGCTCATAAACCTGGCAAAGCATGGTGTATCAGAACATGTCACCAACTACTCCCGAGATTACGACAATCTAATCACATGCCTGCGAATCTCTCTATTTGTATATAGACCAATAATTCCACAGTTTATGTCATGAACCTGATCAGCATAACTTTCAACTTTTGGATCATATTTTATTTTTTTCAGTAAGTAGAAGAGTGAGTAGAATATGGATTGACCTATCGACTTGAAAGATGCC
>BCLH01002787.1:30276-42077 GCA_001602315.1 Zoysia pacifica
AAATACTAGATCGGCTACTTAGTTTATTTTAGAAAGCAAGTAGAAAGTAAATAGCATGCATAAGCATCCTACCGTGCATTCACATGCATAAGTATATGAAGCATACATAAGATTTAGCTGTTTAATTATAAGCATAGGAATCGAGTAATCAATTAAAATTGCTAATAATTATATGCACTTAAAAATTAAATAGTTAATAGCACACTTATCCATCTTACCTTACATTCACATGTAATAGTACCTACACCAGATATTAGCTTTAGTACTTTATTTGCAAAAATAGAATTTAGTAATTAATTGTGTTAATTACTAGTAATCACTGCGGCACGACTAGAAATAGTGAGAAGTTAAATAATTAATTGCTAATCACTAGTAATATCATGCATATAGATTATTGAATAAATAAAAGATGGCACACCATAACCTATCTGGGACTTATGCTAGTTTAGGACACACTTCACGTGCACTTTCGTGCTTAGTGTTTGGTAGTTGTACATGCATATAGAGGATTAAACAATTAATTAATAACCAACCATGCATCTCACTTTGTGCAATAAACTAGATTATGCAATAGGCACACTATGCGACCCATTTATTGGCAACCAATCATGTGCAAGTGCCACACGTGCATGCGTGCTAGTGTTGCCGAAGGCCACATATGCATACACCTAGGCACTGCTACTTGTACTTTGCATATGCACACAATAGCACACTATTTATTTGTTAGCTTTAATAAGTCTAAAAGATATAAAGTAAAATCAAATGATAAATCTACATATTAAGAAAGGCTTGCATATTAGAAGATAAGTAATTAACTGATAATACATCATACCCAAGTATGTGCACACTCACACACAAGATATGTTTAAACATGTATAGCTACACAACCACACTACCCGACACTGCATATACATGAGCATACACATGTGCATGCGCACACAAGCAATGCGCATATCACATGCCATTCCACCACTCATGACACACCTACACGTGTCTACCACTAGCAAGTGCGAGTGCCCGGCGCATATGAATACTCACTCACGAGTCCATATCATGGAAACACACTACACACTCACTTTATCACTTAAGCATTAAATATAATTAACTTAGAATGAATCTAGCTAAACTACCGACCCATAGTAAATAGTTCCAAATTAAGATTTCACATAAATATGACAGCACACCCACCGAGCATGCTATCAACACTTGCCTCGTACGAGTTCATGTCCGTATAAAGGCACTAGTGCTGCAGACACCTAGCATTGCATACGCCACATAGCTTACCCATGTAAATGCTTAAGCACTAACTAAAATGAGCCTAGAATATATGCAATCACCAAAACCTAGTAAATAACATTAAAATAGGATTCACTTGAAATGATGCACTTGCACTAGCATTATGAGGCATATAAGGTTACACACCTCTATAAAGATCTTAATGCTACATTTACACTGCATCATGCACATGCACCGCATCACGACACCCACTACAGTCATGCATGCCCATAGACTAACCCTCGCATTATCTAGTAAAAGCCCTACGTAAAATAAGGCAGTGATTTGATAAACCACCACATGCATGCATTCTCATCATCGGTTTTCCCTTCGAGTTCAATTGGTTCTCCTCCGAAGTTTATTCGATCTTATTTGGTTCTTCTCGAGTTTCCTTTTTTTGCGGTAGTTTTATTAGGCGTGTTTTACCGCGTAGATGACGTTGAGTGCCAGAGGCCGAAGAGGAGCTAGAAGGACTGATTGTGAGGAAAGCCGAAGACATCGACATCAAGCCAGAGATTTAGGGCTCGAACTTCGAAGAGAAACTTGAAGACCCGAAACTTCGAAGATTAAGTTTGAGAGTTTGCAAGCAAGCTCTAACCCCATTTGATCATATTTATCCCATATTTTGCAATGCACCTATTAGAGCCCAGATATTGATTGCTTGCATGAATTGTTATCTATGTTTAAAACCATTGCTTAGTTATATGACCTACATTGCTAGTATCTTTATATTAATGTTAGTTACTTGTCATTAATACTATTCAATGCCTTGATTACCTGTTATCGACGCCTCCTTGTTAAACATAGGAATTTTGTTTGTTAGTTATTTTAATGAACGAAAAGTTGTCTTGATTACTAGTATGCTTAGGACCCTTCGTGATGTCATCAACATCACCACACCATACATCATTACTTTATAAAATGCATGAAATAGAGTTTGGTGGTGTGAGTATAAATAAAGTGGGATGGGTCATAGTGTAACTTGTGATTAGGTGAAGAAGGGTGGTTCTGGCTGTGGGGCGGGGCTCATGAAAAGTGTTGGTGCTAGTGTATCTGTGTGATAGGTGTTGCTCTTCAGTGTGGTCCACCTGCCGTGGACGAGCGCATCGCCCCTGCCACATAAGGACCGGTTTGTTGAACCTCAACTGAGTGATTTAGTGCAACCACAGAACCTGTCATGGGCAAGACTCGATTTGTCGCTAAGGTTATCATATCGAGCCGCTAGGAGGTCAGTAGGACACAAAACTACTAGAAAGTGGACGCGAGTTGCTCGCGGTCTGACCCTCGATAAAAGTGATAGCCCGCGTCGTGAGACCGTATTTTCCCATAGATAAAGCCCCTGGTTTATGTGATCACCTAGTGATAAAGGTACTAGGAGAAGATGTGGATGTAGTTCCCACAATATGGCTTCGAGAAAGTACTAATCGCATCATCGAGGCTTGGAAAACCCCGAGGGATGGCCTCTAGACTCTTGAGCGAAATCTACGAGAAACTTAGGTTTGATGGGTCGAACGTTATGTCACTCCGTAGCTAAGAGTACATAGCCTGTGAGAAACGTGTACAACCTCTGCAGAGTGTATAAACCCTTCCGAAATAGCTGTTGTTATGGTATTGGCACGCTAATGATTAGGCTTACAATGATTAGTTTACATGATTATCCTTGATTGGTGTGAGTGGGTGTCGTCGCCCGTGTTTTGAGAAAGTTAAGGTTGTGTGCTTGAGCTGTTATAGCTGTATGCCGAAAGACCCAACTAAAATTTATGTACTGAGAGATTGATGAATATCTCCCCCGGACCAACCTACTACAATATGGATAATAAAGATTTGACCTTCTTTTTAAAAGCTTCTCTAGTGAACCCTGCATAAAATTGGCTTGCGCAAAAATGAACCCTATAGCCTCATCTTTGCTACAACCAAATATGCATCTATATACCTTTGCCTAGTGTTAGGGCTTACAATTGTGGTTTTAGTCAGTGAAGACTTCGTAGAAGACAACATCGTGTTGGCTTTTGTTCTGCTTCTCGAGTTGCTTGTAGCTTTAGGCCATGGTTTCCGCTGTTTGCCTAGCCTCTGGCGGGTTAACCGGCCTTGGATGGTAGCAATCCTTGCCGTGCTACCGCTGAAGGTCCCCTCTCAGGTATTCTATCCTAATTCGAAGTATGCTTTTGATTTATATCTGTTATGTTTGATCATATCAGCTACTGATATAGGAACTGATATGTGATTCACAAAGTGTCCCCAGAAATGAGATACGACAGGTGCTGACCTCCATGGATTGCATAAAGGGCTAATAGTTCTGAGATATTGCATTGCAAAAAAAAAAAAAAGAATGGAGACTTGAACCACAAGTCCAATAATTGCTTCATTCTCCTCACTGTCACGACTCATCATATGCTATTTATCTGCATCTCTAGTACTATATGTGCTTGAAAAGAAATCTCGCCCTGCCTAATTGTGCTCTCTCGTTCAATGCACTAAGTACCAAGAAGTGTATACCATCGGAGCATTCATTTCTTTAGAATCTAATATCCGAAGAAAGGAAAGAACTATTGTGAGTTGTTTCCTTTTATATTGAGGTATTCTCCACAAAATTAGAATTGCATCATGTAGCTAAATTGTGACAATGATTTAACGCTGAGACTACCCAAGGATAATGTCCCACATGCCCACTTTGCTGATTTGTTCTTAGATGGAAAATACATACCATAGGTTCAGAGGGATGTACATAGAGTTGGCTCCTAAAATGGATTTTTTTTTAGATTTAGTATACCAAGATGAAGTAACAAAGGACAGCATCCAACATCCATGGTGGAACATATCATCCGGCGCCTACAAGTCTTTGATTGTTCGTATTTGAAAAGAGGGTTATTCTTGTTGACAGGCCTAAGAAGACAACTTTGCTGCCGCTTGCCCAAAGTCTTAGGAAGGTTATTACTACTTTATGTCTTTTTTACGCAGCCTTTTCTGCATTTTCAAGACTAGAATCCATCACCTCATGGTCACTCGTTCCTGATGCCTCACATGCTTAGTATACATGGTTTCATTGGGCCTAGCTAACAAATTCCTGGGCAAAGCAACCTATCAGATCACTTTGTTGATCAGCATCATGTAGTTCTCTGCTATTTATGGATCAGGTTGGAAAGCTTTTTTTTTTCACCTTTTTGTTCCATGCAGTTACTCAGACACGATAGAACTCTGTTGGATTAATGATGCTCGCCTGTCACCACTACAGTATTTTCGTTATTACCTTAGGATGCTGCCTATATATTGTTATATCTACCTCCCATGGGACAGAAAGGATTTCAATGGAGACTAATGAGACCAGGTACAATGAAAATCGTTGTGCATTACCTCAGGATCTACTGTATTCAATTTCATATAACGTCTCTGAAAGCGCTTCTATCTTCTGAATGCTTCGTTTGACATCTTTTTTGGATGAGCCTATTCATTTCCCCCTCTCTTTGATTCCTTTTGGATCTTCTCCCTCAACCATGTGTCTCTCATGTGGACCGTTGACTACCCTGAATGAAAAGTCCTTGGTTATTAGCTGGAGCAACCTCATTTGTTCGAAGTATTTGCGTTGATAAAAGACCATATGACGTACAGAGCTAGGTCAGTGTTCACATACCACCTGTGGATTTTAGCTATCTATCGACATTATTATACTTTTCTCACACGGAACTTCATAAGGACAATGTCCAGTGGAACTCTAGGTACA
This sequence comes from Zoysia pacifica, assembly GCA_001602315.1. Lineage (NCBI taxonomy): Eukaryota > Viridiplantae > Streptophyta > Magnoliopsida > Poales > Poaceae > Zoysia > Zoysia pacifica. The sequence continues at coordinate 35,270 of BCLH01002787.1, forward strand.
TAAGCACAAGAGCGACGTGTGTTCAACTCTTATACACTGATCGGGTAAATAGTTTCTGTATTTTTTAGAAAAGCATGCAGTGGAGAAATTCAAAATCATGAACTATATATCGTGCTCTTGTGCCGACAGGGATAATATCAAGCAACCATGGGGTAATTTAATTAAGTTACACATTTTTTTATATCATGCGTAGCAGTTGCAATGAAACAGACAGGAGATCGATGGACATGCATGCACGTTTTGCTTCTATGAAAATTTTACAGCCAGCAACAATGATAAACCATGCAGTGTTCCCAGACTCGTGCTATGGGACTGCATGCTTCAATGCTTCCTGCATCGAGAGCCATGTGCCGGCACGATGGGACATAGCCCCGAACTATTCCTCAGCGACGAGGCCTTGCCGCAACCTGGCGACGTCGTGTGAGGGTGAGTCGGTTAGCGGGTATGCCCTGCAGCTTGGCAAGTGCTTGTCCGTGCATGGTTTCTAGTCCTCGCGGCCACGGCATTGTCCATCACCACCAATGGCTGCATCTCCTTCTAGAGCGACGACGGGAGCTGCATTCCATGGCATCATCCTGATGCCTCGCAGGCCTACTGTCACGACGCTCTTGCCACGGTGAGCTACCTCTGAAAAGAGTAACCTTACTACTAGCATCATATCTTTGTGGTCTCCAGTCACCCGGTCACAGCTAACAGCTCTTCATCTCCTTTCTGCTCCCAGTATCTCTCATATATATAGGTTTAAATAAAATCTCCACCTAATACATGTACTGGTTAACTTATGCAACAAAAAAATTAATATAGGATTTTCTTTCTTTTTGGGTTCTTTATGAAGCATTGGAGGTCACTGGTTATGATCTCTATCTTGAGATCTAAAACTAGGACTCTGAGAGCATATAAGAAACACTAAAAAAATGAGCTGAGAATACTGCAACAGATATATTAAGTAACTTGTTTGAAATAACAGCAATATCCAGACGGTCGCACTGTTGAATGTTCAGAATCACATCTGTTGTGTCAAATGAACTCCTCTCTTTTCTAAAGGTGCATGACTCTGGGGATAGGGAGATGGTCGGTCAGCTTGAAGTAGATGCTGGGTAGCCAGTAACAGTCTTCTCCAATGTCATCACCATCCGCAACGTCAGCGGCGGCGCGGACTATGTGCCACCCAGTACCGCATCAACAACCGGTACAGAAATCCTGCAAGCAAGTCTCAAAGAACATACTTGTTCCGTGGGTGATCCCGATTCCTCACACGCCTAGCTACACGGCAAGCAACTCAGTCATGGCGACCCACGTCTCCAGGTGGACAGACCATAGCAACACCAGACTCTAGAGTGCCTGCTCTCCTGCTTCCTACAGCACCTGTTATATGCACGCGAGAAATAAATGAACAACTTAACGTTCGACCCAACATTTGTTGCTTCACTCAATGCTAATGATCAAACGTTCGGTCTGAACAGAAGACGTCTGAAGACTGAAGTGAGGAGAAGCACCTAATTCAGATGGTTATATTGTTCCCGGCTTCAATGGTTTTGACGATAAAATATTTCTTGCACCCTCTGAAAGGATCATGCATGTTAAACTAACAATCCAATGAAATCGTTAATAACATCATTTTGCTGAAATGGTTACATACACACTATGATACTAGCGCAATTTCATCGAAAACTGCTGAGTTTTTAGATTGAGCAGGAAGCTATGCAAGTAGACCTCTGTTCCTGCAACACTAGTCCAGCAGATTCTGCAATATGTGAGCGGCGAGACCACAGTGGGCTCCTTCCTTGTGACCCTCTTCTTGTCACTAGCGCATCACCGTGTCTGTGTCCTTGTTGACTTCTTGTAACTCGTGGCTCCAGCAGACCTCCGATACGTAACCTTGATCTTGGACGAGAGATTCATTAGGATCCCGATTTCTCTCATGCCTGCATACAAGCCACTTCATTGTGATCCTTGCTTAAGGCTGGCAGCGACAAGAGCAAGAACTCTTCAACTTGATCAGTGTCTTCAATTAATAGTACATGTATTCGGTATGCATTGCATATATACTCTTTCGGAAACAAACTGCATTGTATACTACACATACAACATTATTTGAGGACTTTCTTTGCGCGAATATATATACCACATACCCGATCTCAGCACAAGTCGTGACGAAGAAAATAAATTTAGTAAATGAGAGGATTTGTTGTCAGGCTTGCTCGAATCAATCTGTATAGTGATTGTTTACTCGCCCCGCCACAGGTTTAGTAAATTCGCAGGCAAGAAAATCTGCCATTCCAATGCAATCCCAAATGCAACCTTGTCATCTTGACAAATATCAAGAGGCCCTTCCTGGTATTACGACTACAGTGACATCCCACTGGCATTACCACTACTGTTGACATCGCAAGAATAATGAAGCAAAGTTCCAAAACAGTAGCATGAATTGCAGCGTGACACGTCTTCCTTTTCCCCGGGTACTTCAGTGACACACCTTGCAAGTCAGTGAAGCAAAGTACCAAAACAGTAGCATAAAGGGGAATTTACCATCAAGGGGAATATGTGACTTTGTACTTCTAAATATATAAATGATTCATATAAATCTGGAACAGCGGTAAAGAAATGTGTTTTTGCAAATTCTGCGCCTAGGAAAAATAAACTGTCAAAATGATTTCTTAGCATAGAGACCCCTCTAGTCCATGGTTCATAGTTTAATATATCTATAAGAATAGGGAGAACAAAATAAGTAGAGAATAGGAGAACCCAATGCCATAAATTAGAAGTGTGAATGCAAAACAAGGCAGGCTTGCATTGACTCCTGCTTCCGTTATGGCTCTTCCTGAATTATCATTTTACCATCTCTGAGTCAAGAAATCTGTGCAACACTGGTGTAGGGTGGTTCGGAAGCATACCAGCTGCAATCTGGATAGCAGCCTCTACTGCCTCCACCTCTTCAACAGTTGCTCCTTCACAGTGAACATTGACGATGAGGTTCCTGAGGGCCAAGAGGTGTCGAACGCCAAGATCAGGAGGATCAAATCCACACGCAGTTTTTGCATCTTGCGCTATGATTTGAAATTCAAGGGTTTCTAGTACTGGCATTGCTCCTTCTTCGAACATCATGTTTACCCAACCAACAAAACTAAACTTTTTCAGAGATTTGAAACCATTGCTGCTGACAAGGTATCTTTCCTCAAGGCCTGCACAATTTGAATATAATTTGACGAACTGTAAGGCTGGAAAATCACCAAGGATCTGGAGAGTTTCCTGTCTCACTTTAACCTCGATATCCAGGTAGGTAAGGTCGGTCAGTGAGGCCATCCACACAGGAATCTTACTGAGATGCCATCCCTTAATGTCCAATTCTTGGAGGAGAAGAGGTGGTGGGGAGGACCAAAAATCAAACAAAAAATCCACTTGCCAGGGACTGATGATTTTTAAACACTGAAGACTGAAACTTCCTAACTTGTGAAGAGACGAAAGAAAATGATCTAAATAGGTGTTTCTATCATTGAGCACATTACTGATGCGCCATTCCAGTTCGAGGGTTCTCAAGTTAGTCAAGCTGCCAAGATCTTGTAGTAAAGTTATTGAGGTCGTGTAGTCCACAACTACACGTGAAAGAAACTCCAGGGCCTGCATGTTTCCAATTCCATCTGGCAAGTTCACAGGAGGAGTAATTAACCATATTAACTGTCGAAGTTTAACAATACTTGCAGGCAATTCACCTAGACCAGGACAGGACAGAAGATCGATTACTACCAGAAACCGCAATGCTCCAATCTGTTCTGGAAGTGCAATATTACTTGCTCTGATTCGTAGGTATCTCAAGTGATATAGCTTCCCTAAATCTTCAAGACAACAGTTTTCAAGATTATCATTACCGTCTATATCAAGAACTCTCAGAGCCTGAAAGGACGAAAGAGGTGGAATTTTTTCAGGAAACCTGAATATGCTAAGAGATCGAACATGACTAGTAACCATGGGATATGCCATTTGACTTTCTTGACCATGGAAATCAAGAGAGAGTCGGTGAACCTTGTCTTGTGAGGTCAACATTTGTTTTCGGTCAGTCAGAACAGTGACAAAATTTTCTTCAGCCGCCTTGCGAACAATGAAACCAAGAATCATATCATGCATCTGGCACGCATGTACTCTACCATCATACTGGAAATCGACTGGTTGGATCAAACTTCTATTTATAAGTTCATTGAAGTAGCATTCTCCTTCATCCTCTGCATTCCTTACACCATGTGTGTTGATGAACCCTTCTGCTACCCACCTTCTTATCAAATAATCCCTCTTGATCACATAATCTTCCGGAAATATACTTAGATATAATAAACAAGTCTTCAAACTATGAGGAAGATGATTATAACTCAGAGATATTATCATATTCATTTCCTCCACATCACAAGTATTCTCGAGTCCTGAACCGATTGAATTGCGAACCTTTACCCACTCGGCTCTTGTATATGATTTAGCACTCAACAAACTAGCCACAGTAATAACTGCCAGTGGTAAACCTCCACACTTCCTAACTATTTCAGTTGAAACCTCTTTCAATTGATGGGGACATCGATCCTCAGAACCAAAAAGTCTTCTAAAGAAGAGTCTTCTGGAGTCATCTTCACTTAGCATTTTTAATTCATAAATAAGATTATAGCATGGGGAAGAACAGAACTTGGCAACAGAACCAATTCTTGTTGTCACTAGTATTCTACTGCCACTAGTATTGTTAGGAAAAGCATATTTGACTGTCTTCCATGCTTTGGTGCTCCATATATCATCTATTAAAATAAAATACCTATAAAATGAAACAAAGCTGATTCACTGAAACTGATATATATTGTATGCGCATGATAAAATGCGAAAAATATGAAAAAGCCTCTTATCGCACTATTTAGAATTCTGATCTGTTATGTTTTACATAAACTAATTTCTAGTGTTTTTTTGTGATTTATTTTAGTGCTTTTGAGTATATTTACAATTGCCCTGTTTTCCAAGTGACAAAAAGTAGTTCTAAGAGTCGCAGTTGGAACCAATTCTTCATTGATGAGTTACTATAAAGCTTTTAACTAAAATAAGGAAACTTAAGTCTTTCTTTGCACGAAAAAGTTTACTCCAAGCTGTAGATGAACTCAACATAATTATATACCTCTTGTCCTTGAAGAAATCTCTCAATTCATTGATGAGCTGTTCTTTATCCCACGATTGGGCGCTGTCACATTCATCCTTCTTGACTTGCTTTAGTATGGACCGAAAGATCACGCCCAGGTCAGGGTTCTGGGACAAAGACACAAAGGCATGACAATCAAATTGAACAACAATTTTCCGGTAAACCTGATTAGCAAGAGTGGTCTTTCCCAGTCCTCCACACCCCACAATTGACACCACCTTCATTTCCTTCTTCCCACCATCCACTAATAATTTGATGAGCTCATCTCTCGGACCACCGATGCCGACAAGACCATCCAACTCCGCATAGAGTGCCGGCAACCGACGGTCCATAAGAACCATTTTAGTGCCAGAATTCACTGCAGCATCAATCTTGTACCTCTTCCTTCTGTGGCTGGCCTCGACAATGCGATCCCGGAGCTCCTGAATCTGATCGGCAATCTCGTGGCGCGCAACCAGCTCCTTCACTTTCTTCACGTACCCAAGGAAGAACCCCATGACTCCGCCGCTACCAGGCCTCTGCGGCTCATTGCGCACCTGGAGCATGTAGCTGTCGATGCAGTCCTCGATGTCGTAGGTCATCTCCCTCACCTGGTTCCTCCACTCCTTGGTCTGCGGGTCCAGCGTCTCCGAGTCAGCCAGCCTCTCGAGGAGCGCGTTCATGCTGCCCAGCTCGTCCTTGAGGAAGGCTATCTCGTTCCTCATGCCCTTCTGTATCTGGTAGTCCTCCTTCAGCAGCTCAGCAAGCTTGCACAGAAGGGAGTTCATCACCCCTGTCGCGGCACTCTCCATGATCCCATCCATGACTTGCTCTGTTCTTGCACAGAATCAAAGAACCTCTGAAGTACTCGTCTGCTAATGAAATCAAGCAGGAACTAGTGAACGGATCAATACTGCCGCTAGTTTCTTGCTGCTGCAGGTAAATGATTGCAGATATCTTCAGAAATTACAAGCTTTCAACTCCCAAATGTCAAAGCGCGTCCATCAGAAACAGAGCAAAATTAACTGTTTTTGGGCAATTTGCAAGGCATGGTTCGTGCAATTCAGAAATTTGAGCACTTAAACATCCTAATTTCCCTAAATCAAACTCAACTAATACATCATAAAATGTCCGAAGAAAAAGGATACATGTGCACGTGCACGCACCTCCTGCCGGCGCTGCTCCAGCCCAGCCAGTGGCCGCTCGCCAGCTCGAGCGGCCCCCAAAGCTGGGCGGCACGAAAGAACTGAACCGAACCCGCCCCTTTCTTCTGCAAGAGGAAAAAAGGCGACAACAGGCAGCGCCACGGAATGGTTGGGTGAGCAGACGTCCAATAGAGGAGAGGGAGGGAAAAGTAGAAAGCCAACCAGGTCTTCTACTCTTTCCCATGGCGGAGTCCACGCGTGCTTGCCCGCGTGAACGGAAGCAGACGAGGAAGGAAAAATCCAACTAGAACGTGTTTGGTACTCTCTCTGATTTCTGATTTTAAAATAGTGATGCGGTTTATTTTAATATTAATTTTATTAAATAAATTTATTTAAATATATAAAACTTTATTATTATTTAATTTATTATTAGTGTAATTTAAATTACAAATAATAATTTTACACATTAAAATATTTTTTAATAAAATAAATAATTAAAATTAATGTTAAAAATTAATAGTGT
>BCLH01002788.1:0-29378 GCA_001602315.1 Zoysia pacifica
TGGAAGCTCGTACTCGCCACGCAGCTCTTCTGCTGGACGTGGCAGTTCGTCGGACACGGCCTCTTCGAGGCAAGCGTAGATTCGATTTCACCCCCCTGACTTCCTCTAAGCTCCTGACAGACTTGTCTGCGTGCGGCTCCATTCCTGATTTGGTTTCCTTTTTTATTTTTCATGCTCGATTTTGCAGAAGAAGGGGCCGACCGTGAGTGAGCTTCCTGAGGTGTTCTTGATGGAGCCATTCCTCATCTTCCTGCAGGTAGGCATGATCATAGCCATGTCTAATTCTTTAGTCATCTGTATACATGGAACTAAAAATAGCATATAGGTAAAATAAAAATGAGTAAATTTCACAAACCTACAACTATTTGTACTATTGTTACACAAAACTACAATTTTTGTGACTCATTTCAAAAAACTACAACTATTTTAACCTTATGTATCAAGAAACTACAACTTTTATTGCATAGCTTCACATGTCAGTCACACTAATGCTACATGAACTAGCCCCATATCATTCAAACACATAAAAAAAGTTGTAGTTTTGTGAAATAAGTCACAAAAATTTTTGTTTTGTGTTATAATGGTATAAATAGTCGTAGGTTTGTGAAATTTACTCAATAAAAAGAGCATGTAACTAGGCTTTGTCAATTGTCATGGAGTGGTACTCAGTTCATTCTGATTCCTGTGTGCTACGCAGATACTACCTCCGTCCCTAAATATAAGCATTTCTGGATTTAGTCAAAGTCAAACTTCTTTAACTTTGACCATTAATAATATAAAATTAATAATGTTTTATCATATATAAATTATGTTATTAGATTCTTCATTAAACATACTTTCATAATATATAATTTTTTATATAAAAAATTATTTAAATTTATAGATATTATTAGTCAAAGTTGATAAAGTTTGACTTTGACCGAATCCAGAAATGCTTATATTTGGGGACGGAGGGAGTACTGAACAAGCTGTTCGGCTATGAACCTTACCCTGGGTTCTGCAAGAACGTGGACAAGAGGATGCAGGCAGTTCTAAAAAAAGAGCTCAAGCAGAAGATCACCTGACTGATTGAACTGGAGTCCATCGATCAGTAGAGTTTGTAGAATTGTATCATCCATGTTACCATGTATTCATGTGTCCTGTTGCTTCTCAAAGAGCAGAATCACGTTTGTTATGTCAAGAAGTGTTGTAGGAAGAAAGACACGAATTGGTTTTAGAAGCCTCTATAAGATTGAATGTTCATAAGATTTTGTTCTAGGCATTTCGTTTAACACATAGAGGCAATCCGACTATATTTGTTTAGATGAAAATAATTCAGAATCAGACTGTATTTAGCTGATTTATTCGCAGCATCCTCGACTATATATTTATCATCCAAGAAAAAATATTATCGGTATGAAACTTGAAGGGGGCATGTTTTGATTTGGGCCACAGTTTTCAGTCTGACGATGTCTATGATATGAGATGCGATTGATCATGTGCTATGTATGCATTACTGTCTATGCAGTTCCTTTATTAAACGCCATTAGAATTTAGGCCTCTTTGGAGCATATGAGTTGATTGTATATGAATTTCATCGAATCAGTTTATTTTCATAGCGAAATGTAGAACTCTTTGAAACTTTTCTCATGACCAAAGGAGTTCTGCAACACTGCATTCAGACGAACATCGTGCAGTCCAGGCGTCCAGCCTGCGTCGAGGCACTCAAGCTCAACGGCCAAACGCGCTGGCTCAGCGCCGCTGCGCGTCCTAATCTCTTTCCGCAACCTCTGCGCGCGCGCCTCAGCCGCCGCGTCCCGCACCGATGGTGGGCGCCGCGCTTCTCCTCTCGTCGGCTGGCCGCCTCCTTGCCTGCGGCCCTCCTCGCTGCCATGCCCCCGCCTCGACGCCGCAGCCATCCACCGCCGCGACGCGCGGCCTCGTACACCGCGGCGCGGGCTCCCCCGTCGTCAAGCGCGTCCCTGGCGGCGGCGACGGCGACAGCGGGTGGCTCCTCTGGCACCAGTCCGGCGCGCGCGTCGCGCTCGCCACCTCCGCGGATGGCCTCCGCTGGAGCGATCCCGTGTCTCCCGACCCGCTGCTTCCCTCCACCGACTGGTGGGCCTTTGACACCGCCGCTGTCCGTCCCTCCGACGTCCTCCTCATCTCCGGCTCAGGGGCCTCGTCCTCCCGTCGCTTTCCGTCCTCCGCTGTGTACTGGCTCTACTACACGGGCTCCACTGACGAGCGGTTCGGCTCCAGCCCGTTCCCCACCGCGGACGTTCCCGCGCTGCCTGGGCTTGCCATCAGTCAGGACGGACGCCACTGGGCGCGTATCGAGGGGGACCACCACAGCGGCGCTCTGCTCAACGTCGGGGACGATGAGGAGGAACCCCAGGGCTGGGAGGCGCGCTGCGCGGCCGCGCCCAAAGTGGTGATGCACGCCGACGGGGACCTGCGGATGTACTACCATTCGTTCGACGAAATGACGCAGAGGCATGCCATTGGAGTTGCGCGGTCTCGAGATGGCATCCGTTGGACCAGGGCAGGGAAGGTGCTTGAGGGGGGTCGGCCTGGATCATTTGATGAACGTGGGGTGCGGCATGGGCATGTTGTCCGTGACCGTGCTGCCTCACGGTATGTCATGGTGTATGAGGGTGTTGATGCAGATGAGCGAGTGAGCATAGGGATGGCTGTGTCCGAGGATGGGCTGAAAGGGTGGAGGCGGTGCAGTGAGATGCCAGTGCTCCGCCCATCTGAAGAGGATGAAGCGTGGGATATAAGTGGCGTTGGCTCACCCTGTTTGGTACAAATGGACGGCGCCTATGACTGGAGACTGTATTACATGGGTGTCGGAAGGGATGGTGAAGCCTCAATTGGCATGGCGTATTCAGAGGGCCAGGCTCTTCAGAAATTTGAGAAGTGTGATGCTGTTAGCATGTAAGTGTTAGGTGAGGTCTCATATAGTTTTTTGGGGATGCAAACACGGAGAATTTCTGGCCCTTGTAGGGGTGCTCAGTCCACTTGGGGCAATTTTGTTGTTTGATTAAAACCTATTATCTCTTATCCTTTTTGCATTGCTAATGTGCTACTATTGATCGATATATCCTTCTCGACTCACGAAAACAAAATGCTCATATCAAGTTCCATCATTATTCATCAGTGTAGAAGTGATAATTTAACTAACACTTTTCATCGCCATCAATAATGTAGGCACGGGTTTAACTGTATACCTGTAAGGGAAGACAAATCAAACCCTTTCTAACAGTCGACTGTAAATTCTGACCCATAACTATGACAACATTCAAAGGTGGATCTAGAATTAATGGCCCGGGGGGGGGGGGGGGGGGGTGTACAAGTCTGGCCCTACGATGGTCTGCCTCTATCGTTCACATAGTGGACATTAAATCAAATAAATATTTTTTTCTCCCTAGATGATAATGTCATGAACAATTGGCCTGATTTGTTAATTTTCAGTGCATAATATATTCCATGCGATAATCAGATATCAAGATGAGTTAGATGAAAAAATTATAGGAGTTGTGCCATTTGTTTTCCATGTATCTATAGTGATCATTTGGACTAGATGAGCTGTATTTATTTTATGTAAAATATAGTTTCTTATTCACAACTTAGGTGAGTTGATTTATATGCACTTTCCTTATTTACCTAAGATCATTATTTGATCTGCTGACTATCTAAAATTCTGGATTATATTCCACCCTGCAATGCTATATGAAGTATATGGTTTGGCAGCATTAGTTATAATGCTCCATTACACTTTTTTGCACTTTCCATGCATTCCTCCCTGTAATTGTCATTTTAGTTTGAGTATGACTGTAGATATTAAGTGTTTTAATGTCAGAATCTAATACTCCACTTTGAGTTCATGCATTAGCCATAAAGTTTTCTTTCATCTCTTATCTCCCAATAACACCAAGTGTCTAATTTCATTATCAGATTTGGCCTTTCAGATATGCAGCTATATCTGAGATAAGCTAGGACTGACCATGATAGGACTGCAGTTTAACTGTAAGTTTGATAGTCAAATAAGATTGTTATTTACTAACCAGTGTATAACTGTATCATACACACATTAGGATGTTTCCAGTCTATACTATATACATCATTCTGGACTAGTGCAATACTATAGCACTTCCCCCATGATTTAAACTTACCAATACGCTAAGCAGTTCTGTGCCATTATCTTGGCATAGATTGAGTCATGCCCTGGGTGCATAGCACAGTGATGAATATGCAGATTGTTAAGTAAAATATAGTTATAGATGGTTGTGCATTATAACTCAGAGAGTTGTCCCTGATCATTTGTGTGATTATGTGGTGCCCAAATGATGGAATATTTTGGCTGGCATCGACAATTGTATCCTTCTTGTTTTAAATACTAAGTGTTTTCAGGCTATTTTGTATAGAAATAACAGCTAAATTTTTCACATTTGTGGTGTTATTCAATATTGAATGAAAGAAAAATCTCAATTTCATCTAAATTATATTCACACTTAAGTAGAATGTTGTGAGAGACGTTTGAATTATTTTTTAGCAGCTGTCTATGATCACTCAACATGTGTTTTATTCAGTCACTTGGTGCACCAAATGTAAAATATTTTTTTTTGAAAGAAATACCACAAGGGAGGCCTCCCTGTGGTGGTTAGGTGCGGCGCCAGGAATCGAACCCAGGCGAGCGCCCATCAAGACAGTGGACTTTACCACTGTGCTGTGAGCATCTTCGCCCAAATGTAAAATATAGTAAAATATGGAAATTGTATAGCTCCGTATTGATCCACCGAATGTAAAATATGGTAAAAAAAACTAATGTCTTCAGAGGGTCAGTTTAACTCTGAGATCCAATTTGCTATGGCCCATGAATTAATAACAACAATAACTCCATGCTGTGTAGACCCCACCAGTGACGCCAGGTCCAGATGAGATCGTTCAAGGCAATGGTCCATTGCTGGATTGAGAAAAAAAACCATTCACGTCCTTTGCACATGGGCCTGAATTTTGAATATGGTGGTTGTGTCTTCATGGTCAGTCATTTGGTCTACTAGCGAAGGTATGGCCATGCTTTGATTAGTAGTCAGGTGTAATTGGAGTCGAAGTTGTTAGTAGCTTGTCACTAGAGAAGGTATTTCAGCTAGGCCAAGGATGTCAGTCACTTTACCGTTTTGGTAGCAGCTTATAATTGGAATCGAAGCTTTTTCTTTTAGCAAATTAATCAATGCCATATTTCAACTGGAAGTGATTTTCAGAAATACCATTTTGCCTATTTCTGACATGTTGTTGTCGGTTTAAGGCTGAGCTGAAGGACCAAATAATTGAGCCTATGGTAACTTGAGGCCTGTGAGTATTTCGTAAAGTACCAAAGTCGTAGTTCAACAAGATGTAGGAAACGTCAGGTCATTGCTCGCCACTTTTCAAAAGAAAGAAAAGGAAGAAGAAAGAATATGGTTGCAGCCTTCTTATGAACACTGTTAATGCTACACTTTAGGGTTTGTGTTCAACAACCTGTAGAACCAGAATAAATATTTCCTGAGTGCCTTACTATGGGCATGCACACTGATTGTGATGATACCAAATGTATGGTATCCTAGTTTTACCTTTCTTTGAGGTACATCTCATACAAGTCAGTATTCCATTGGGACAACACTTTTAAGGCACACATATGACTCAGGCTTGTGTTGAAACTGGTCCAAGTTACAGGCTGTTCTGCATCCCTTCTGCTGCAATAAAATTATTCTACTGCTTTGACCTTAGCTTACTCCATATACGATACAGAGAAATTGTTTGAGTTGTCTTTGATTTGTAACATGATAATGGATAAATAAAAACATGATGTGTCATTTGATTGATGAACGTTATAAATAATCAAAATGTCTGATTTGTCTATAGTTAATGACTTAATGTGTGAACATAATATAAGTACTTTCTTGTTAATTAACTGTTTCACTTAAATAGTGATGCATCCTGGACTTGTGCTCACACATGCAAAAATGCCACCTTAAGTTGCATTTCCTGGTTGCTCAACAACTATTAACATCTTTCAACGTTTTTGATTTGTTCATTTGGCGTTTAGAGTTAATTTTCAAGTCTATGTTACACCTCAGTGATCTAAGCCCTAGTGTAGGTCCATCAGGCATTGCTTAAAGTATTCCTCAGCACTGTCAGCAACAGTAGATCTAAGGACTTGTATATGCACATCCAAGTAGTCTATAGCTATTGACCATTGGGAGTTTTTACATGATAAACTTATGTTGGGTAAAGATGGTTCATTCGTAGAAGTTTCAGACTCTCGTTTCTTTTCTTTTCATTGCATCGACAAGTTGTGTTCTGATGTTTGTCCTTGTTGCCTGACCACCACAGGAAACACAACGGCAAACAGAAAATGTTGAGTTATGATGTGAACAATGTGAGACGAAAGACATGACACAACAAAGGCAGAACCACAATGTTATGGAATAGTTGGTACGTTCTATTTCCCATTTTATATCACTAGACTTTTTTTTCTTTTGTGAAAAAGATTCAAATTTATCATTTTTGCAGATATAACTGAGCATTAAAGAATCAGTAAATTCCTGTTATTAGAGTTAAGTTTATTAGTTTTTCTGTACTTTTGATTAAGTCTGTTGCTGCGTGATAAATCGGTTGCAGCAAAGTTTTTCTTAAATATACAAAAATCAAGTGAACTCACAAATCCATTCTAGCTCTCTTTTCTGTTTTTCATTTGACGTGTAACTGTAGGACACACGTTCTTGGCACTTGGACCATTAGGACAATAAAAGACAGGATATCATTTTGTTGCTTCTTGTTGGAGCTAACCACTTAAATCTCACTTTTAAAATGCTGATTTAAGTGGCCAATGGCCAGGTCCTATCCAACTTGACACTAGTTGCCCTCAGTCGTAAGTAAAAAATTGACATGTCCAATCATTAATTCGTTCATTACGAAGTTCAACAACAACTGAGGTTCCTTTTAACTTGTTTTTAGGAGCAACCAAACATAGCATTCATATTACATGCTAATTTATTGTGGTTGTTGAGATCTACACGCTGCTTTCTCTTTTTATTTTTTTGCGACTTCTACATGCTGCTTTCAGGATAATGAAATTGGAACAGGTCATGGAATGCCATATCAGCACATGATGCGGATCGGATCTCTTATCCATAACCCCACGGTTCATGAATCTTGATTCTTCATGGGATTGACAATTACTAGTCCAGGGCTAATCATTGAAAACATGGACTAAAGTAACCTACCTCACTGATCCGACACCAGCATTGTGGAAGTTTAAGAATACAAACTCCAATCCTATACTCAGACACATAATATCTTAATGAACTGATGGTTGAGAGGAAGCAACATATATTCTGCTGACTCATCCTTTCTCGCAAATTGTAAGTTGTTTTGCAATAATAGCGACAGCAAATGACATATTGTTTTGTAATCCATACAGGTACAAGTTCTCCTTGATATCAGTGAAACAACAGGTACAAGTACTTGATATCAGAGAAGCTTTACACTAAAGAAAAGGTATGAGTACGGATACTACCTTCCACTGTAACTTTTATGTCAAAACTTTCCACGGTAACTTTTATGCCGAACAATACTTTTCTGTACACGCATCAATCTGTTTTTAGATGGTGAACTCCAACACTTGCAGTTTTGTTCAGGAAACATACAATGCACGGGTAAGCATTTATCTAACATTCATATGCCCCATTTATCATTTGATCTAAGGATATACACATGCTGCTAAGATTGGCACACTCGCAGTGTATTTGTTTTCAAAAATCATAGTTCCAGTAGAACCCACACAGGAGGACAGAGTCAACGGAGGCGTCGGACATCTCGGCTCGTCTGTCCAACACACCACTTGTATCCTGTGCCTCGCCGCTTCGGTTAAGTGGTTCATTGTAGCGGTCGTCGTCGCACTCCAGCAACTCTGGTAGAAAATAATCTGCATCATGGGACTGCATCTGCATGAATTGCAACGCAGAGCCATGCTGTCCTAGCTGGTCATCGTGGAGCAGCCAAGGCCAAGGTGGTGAGGTGCAACTTGAACCACTGTTCATCATCGGCAGCTCCTCGTCATGGGCCATTTGCCAATGTGGACGGTCCTTGTCATCGCCGTCCATGGCGCGGACACCAGATTGGCTGCCGGCACAGTGCGGGTGATAAGCAGGTGGTGCAGCATTGTCCTTATCCTGGTCGCAACGATCTGGCTCCATTGGAAGGAGGTTGCCAGGACCAGGAGAGGGCTGCTGATCATGCACCGTCTCCTCAGTTTCCGGCTTCCTGTCTCTCGACGGATCCTCGTCCTTCATGAGCGCCCTACATATCACCCACCCACTCTACACATGACCAGAACAGAACAGTTTATCAGAGAACTGCAGTCTGCAGGTGCTACTCAAAAGCTTAAGCAGCACAATTACACTACGGGATCCTCCAAGCACGAGCCATGACCATGAAACATGTAGAACTTCAGCAAGGAAAGTCATGTCAGTCGTACAGATCGTAGTCATCACCTGTGCTCCTCTGCGGAGGACGCTGCTGCTCCCGTCCCCGAGGGCGTACTCGTGCATGACCCATCCGGTCTTCTCCCCCCTGGGAGCCCTGCCGCCATAGAACACCAGCGTCTTCTTCGTCCCGACGAGGCGGCCGGCCGCGGCGCTGCTGTACACGGCCTTGTCCTTCCCCGTCGACTTCCAGTACCCGCTCCGCGTTGCCCGGCGAGCGCGCACGCCGGAGGAGTACTTGCTCCCCTTTGTGCAGAAGAAGTAGCAGCACTCATGCTGACCGTCTCCTGTCTCCTGGAGCTCCTGGCCTGTGAATACTACCGTCAGGGCAGCTAGCTCGTCATCAAATGCGTGCAAGATAGTATTAAAAGCCCCTCTTGCTGATATGAATCATGTGTGATCGTACATGGCAGGTCCCATGGGTCGAAGCTGTACAGGTCTATGTCGCGAATGGTGGCCGAGGTGAAGCTGGCGTCGACGGCCTTCCTGGCGAGGTAGAAGATGATGAGCTCCTCGTCTGTAGGGAAGAAACGGAAGCCCGGCGGCAGGCGTTCCACCCTACGTTTATGGTGCTCCACTTGCATCCTCGTGCAGACGAACTTACGAAGAGACGACCGATCGACCCGGCACCGTAAGTAGCTAGACGTCCATTTTATAACGGCGAAGAGCTGGTCGTTGAGAGTGACGTGGGGGGCCTGGGGGCTCTCATGGTGTAGGCTACTCCAGAGTCAGGTTGAGATCAGATTCCGGCAATACGGAAGTCGACCTGTGTTGAGTGGTACTTTGCTGAGCATCTTCTACACGGAAGTCGACGCTGGCAATACGGAAGTCGACGCGTGTGAGTTCTCTTTGGTCTTAGGTCATGTAGGGACAAGCCGTCAACAATAATTCCGACAAGTTTAAACATGTAGTGTAAATACAGTTACACGCAAAACATGAGCTCTATTTGATTATGCCAAAACAGACGACATTTGTTTTAGCACACGTTGCCCAATCGTGGTGAAGTCATGTCGTAGAGTTGTCACTCATTTGGACATGCTTCTACTCAACAAATAAGCCCTAATTGGTGTGTATTATTAATGTACATGAGAGGATATAAGTTGAGGTTAGCTCGTCGAGTTGTTAAAGACAAAAAAAAGTATCCTCTCTAATCGATATTTTAGATGGTATCATCTCATGTACACTAATAATACCATCTCATGTACACAAATAATACACATAAACTAATAATATATGTTCTCTAATCGATATCTGAGATGATCCTGTATGTTTGCACGCTGTCGACATTACCTTAACAGCATATCATCTCTAGAACTTGCAATTCATAAAGAAAAAAAGAATGTGCATGTAACATACCTGACGGGTGTCCAAAATTATACTCTATCTTTATACGTTTATAGGTGACATATTTTATGAATACATCTCAATACAATTAACACTTATAGGGTTGGGTTGCTTCGTCTTAGCACGAGCTGTTGTTAGAATGAACGTTCAAGCTCAAGTCACATGGGAAAAAAATTGGCTGGGGACGGTCCGCAGCGCGCCCCTCTGCAGCCCCGCGCTGGATTTGCGACGCGTGGAACCGCAGAACCATCCAACGGCAGCTCCAGCGATTCGTTTGGACGCCTCCTCCCGCGGCTCGTCGCTTCGACACCTCCTGCGGCTCGTTGCTCGTGATTCGGAGCAGTCCAGACGGTTCGATCCCAAAATGAATCTCATTCCGCTACCACGGTCCTCCAAGTCAAGTCGCCGCCACCGTCGTGCGACTCGCAACCGCCGTTGTCTTCTAGCTCGGCCCCGCCGCCGTGGTCCTGCAGCTCAGCCCCACACCCAATGGATGCAGCTCGCCTCCGCCTCACTGCTTCTCCAGCTCCATGTCGCCGCCGCTGCGTGATCCTCCAACGCGCCGATGTCGTCTCCAGCGAGCCGCCGCCATAGTGGTTCTGTGCGTCGATGGAGCCGATTGGAGCTTTGACGACGTCCTCTAGACAGAGCCGCATGAAGGCGTCGAAGCCGCACGCTGGAGCTGCTGCTTATATTAAAAAAGTCAAATGAATATTATATATTTTGTTATAATTTATTTTATTATTTAAGTAGTTAAAACTATAAATTATAATTTTACATATTTAAATTAATTTTTTTAAATAAAATGAATATTCAAAGTTGATGTTTAAAATCAACGGTATGAATAATTTAAAAACGAAGAGAATACTTAATTACTTTTTTTTTTACTTTTATATATACGTACATGAGATTATCTTGGAGCGACCAAACGAAAAGTCTCCTTAATATGAAATTGTATAATTGAGCTATATTCAGCACAAGATTAAGATAAAATTGCTGTCCATTCCAAAACTGAAAAAAATTCGGCATTGATTGGATATAGAGCTAACCATAAGACGACAAGTCATCTCGAGATTCCTCCTAAAATATTGCGCTACGTCACCATGGCTCTAATAACTCAAGTAAGGCGACGATACTCCATTCGCCAAACTAGCTTACGTACAGAACGGCCTGCATAGGTGTACGCACGTACGTAGTGCTTAGCGAGACCCTGGCGTACGTCTTGTTCTTATCCTTCTAGTAGCTAGCTATGTTGAAGGCATATTAAAATTTAAAATTTTGCGATCCTTTTCGTACCGAATATTTATAAACCCTTTTGATCTTACGGTACCAAAGAGAGAATCCGATTCATATCAGTGCGCCTTTAAATACCGTCCCTTCGTTTGTCTGATCCGCAGATCCATTTGCTCGTAAAATATTAATAAAAGGAGAATAATTAATCAAGAGGTGAGATATGATCTGTTTGGGTGCTTCGATGGCATCCAATTCTTATTCTGATCACAGGACGGGATCTAAGATCACAGGGAGAGAAAACAATGCCTGACAGTAGGGCGTGCATCAGATCAGTACGGGATCTAAGATCACAACACAAGGAGAGAGAAAACTCTAAGAAAGGCTCAGGCTGTCAGTGAGAAATGATAAAGCTTCGTTTGGAACGTATTTCCTCCGTTCCGCTATATGTGATGTTTTTGATTTTTTAAATTAAATTTTGATTATTTGTTTTATTTAAAAATTTTGTGAAAATATTATTTATTTTATTGTGAAATAATTCATTATTAAAAGTACTTTAAGTTTGACTTATTTTTTTATTTTGATAATTTTTTTAATAAGATGAATAGTTAAAGGTTGATTTTAAAAAGTAAAAAACATCACTTATAATGTGAATGGAGGAAGTAAGAATTTTGTAAGAACCTTGTAGAAATCAGTTCAATTTTATAGAAAAATACAGAAAAAAATGTATCTCATGTTCTAATTAAACAGGGTCTAAACAAGAGAAAATAGAAGTGCACACTATATAAAAGTTATGGAGGTGCAACATGATTTTGTTTGAGTGCAAATTGGAAGGCACGCTTCAGTTGAGTGGGTTTAATTTGCCAGATCACATGGTCGCATCTTGCAAACTCTATCAGTCATCAATTATTTTACATTAACCTTCAACCATTTATCTTATTTAAAAAAATATGAAATATAAAAATAAAAGTCACACTTATAGTAATTATAATAATAAAACAATTCATAATAAAAATAATTTTTTTACAAATTTTTTAATAAGATAAATAATCAGAAATTAATGTCTAAAACAATGCTTATTAGGACGGAAAGAATAGAAGTACTAGAATGTGCTTCGTGGAGTGTACTTTAGTTTGTTTCTTAGAGTAGAATCAAGTGGGGAACACAACTAAAGAAAAAATTGTGGCCTTTTCATTTTGTTGCTGACAAATCCTCCTGATGCACTACCAACATAAAAGTTGAAAACAGAAAAATAGATAAAGATATAATGTATGACCTCCCATAAAAGACCAGAGTATGAAAAAGGCAAAAAAGTGAGAAAAGAGAAAGGAATGCAAAGAAGATACTCCTTTTGTTTTTTAATTGTTGGTGCCATTGACTTCTAATTTAAACTTTAACCACTCGTATTATTCAATTTTTTAATAAATATTATATATTTTGTTATAATTTTATTTATTATTAAAATTACTTAAATCAAAATTTGAAATTTTACATATTTGAACTATTTTTTTAATAAAATAAATAATCAAAATTAAAATTAAAAACTAAACAACGGAGGGAGTACAGTAAAGACAAGGGAGCTTCAGCCAACGAGCCGAAGCTGCTACTCCTAACTGAGTAGCGCCATGTGGAATGCCACGGCTTTCACGTGCTGTCCTCGTCCCTCCAACCCTTCACCAACCAACGCTACCCGCCTCACACGGCACAAGCGCGGCGCGCACGGCTGACGGCTTGTCTTCTCGGAGCCGATTCTCCCACCACCTCCGTCAGCCAACGACTTTTAAAACAGCCCGCACCACGCGGCGCCGCCGTCGCCGCCCCGCATCGGACGGGGCCATCGCAGTATCGCACCACCCTTCCTTATTTTTACTGCCCGTTGCTCGACCCTTTCCATCCCACGCTCGCGTCGCCTCTTCCCTCCCTTCGCACACGGCACACCCACCGAGATCGGAGTCGCCTGCGGCTCCGCCATGGCGCCGTCTCTGCTCGGGGTCACTGCGCCTCTCTCCCTCTCTCTTTCCACACTCTCACCGGAGTGCGCGCGTCGGTGCGTGCCGCGCGCCCGGTGCAGCCAGTTGACTTGTCGCTGATGGTTCCTCTCCTCGCTGCCTGCAGGGGTTCACCAAGTCGCTGGCCATGACGGTGCTCTCCGAGATCGGGGACAAGACCTTCTTCGCCGCCGCGGTACGCCTCCTCCTCCTCCTACGACTCACGCTTCCAGTTCCAGCCTTCCACCCATCTCCTCTCGCCTCTGCTCTTTCCCACGCCCGCCGTGCTGCCCATCAGGCCGCGCTCGTTCGCTCCTTCGTGGATGAGGGGTAGGTCCGCGAGCTGCTCGACGTTATGGCGCCGTCGGTGTGTCTTATCCCGTGGTCCCAATTCCGCGATGAGATCGTGCTGGGGTAGCTGTAGATTTGGGTTTGAGCAGGTGAAGCCTTGTGGACCGAATCACGCCTGCCTTGGTGCTTAGCGTGGCTCAGTCACAATTGTTTTTTTTTCCTTCTCTTTTTGGGTAAGCAGTGACGGGCCTGCCGGCCTACCTAATAAGTTGCGAGCTCAGGAATTGATTTCCGTTCCTCTGTTGTGGGTGGGATTCGGCTGGGAAATCACTTGTTTATGCTTGATTTGGCTGCTGCGTTGCTTTAGTTCGGAACCGGATCCTCTGCTGCACAGCTGCAGTGGCGGAACTGGACGGTAAATTTAGGGGGGCCGATCAATCCGTTCCATCGTAGACTGCTCCATCTCAGTGAGGGTGACTCTAAGCTTAAACTGTTCATCCTATGTACGTCACCGCGATTTTCTACAGCAACCGATGTGATGTCAGTGTGCCGCCTATTGCGGTTCACGACTGGACAAAGTTTTAACGAGATCATATCTCTCGTCTTATCCACGCCATCGGCGCCGTCACTTGGCAGAGCTTGCACCGTGAGGCCCACGTTAGCTAGAGGTACATCATTTTTTGGATCGATGAATAAGCCTAAAACTTTCAAAATGAACTAAATCCTCCCTTCATCACTTAAAAAAAAAATAATTTTTTCACTAAAGTAATTGGTTTCTATATGTTTGATGTTACTCACTATAGATATGTTATCACAAAAAATCTTGGTCGTACTTTGGTGACAGAAAACTTGCCACTATATGTATATAATAATCAAAAAGTGTATATCCTTTAGTAACTAAATACTTATATTTAGTAAATAATGGTCATACTCATTGGTCACTAAAAATATATGTCCAAATAAGAAACAAAATCTTGATCACTATTTATCAATATTTAGTGGCCAAATTGTTTGATCATTAAAACTTAGTTAAAAATTCTATTTTTTATAATGCATCTTATATTGTTAGTAGAATAAATTTATTAGAGGGGGCCAAACAAAGAGTTTCTATGTGCAATTTCAAAACATAGGGGGGGCCATAGCCCCTGCCGGCCCCCCTCAGTTCCGCCTCTGCACAGCTGCATCCTAGGGTCACTGGCACGCGGACCCTGGCCCACACACAGTGACCCAGCAGCTACGGCCGGCGCTTGTGGATTCCGCGCACGTTGCTGCACAGTTTCAACTTTTGTTTAGCTGGCGTTGTTAGGCTTGTTGAATTTGATACCTTGCTATGGGTGTGTTTGGTTGAGCTGTGAGCTGTGTAAAAGTAACTGTGAGCTGTGAAAAAACTACTGTAGAATATGAGCTGTGAGAAAGCTAAAAGCGGTTTGGCTTAAAACAGCTGTGAGGTTGTGAAACTGCAAGACAAATATATATAAGTATAATATATATAATATTATATATATTACAAGTATTATGATTATATTGTATAATTACAATTATGTAATATAATTATATATAATTATAACTATGTAATGTAATATAATTATAATTATACTTATTATAATTATAATATAATTATAATTATGTAATATATATATATATATAATATAATGTAGATTATAATAATATAATTATAGTTATATTACATAATTATAATAATCTATAATTATATATTACATAATTGTAATTATAGTAATATATAATTATATGTAATTATAATTATATTATATAATTATAATTATAAATATGATATAGTTATAATTATATTACATAATTGCAACTATCGTAAGATATAATTATGTATAATTATAACTATAATATATATAATCCAGCACTCACAGCCGGCAAAAGCAAGTACAGACTTGTTTTTGCTTTTTAACTAGGAGAAAGTTGCTTTCTCAAAATAATTTTTGTCTCAGCTGACCCTTTGGTTGAGCTTTTGGCTTTTGCAAAAGTCAAAAGTCAAAAGCAACTCAACAAAAGGGACCCTATATCGGCAAGGTTCTCCTTTTCTGGACGGCTGTTTCTTAGTTCTTGACGAGGCGCTTAGTACTCATTCGTCAGGAGTATTTGCCTGGGTATTCTTACGGATAATAACGTAAGCTAGAATTATCGTCCACACGGGATCATGGATTAGACACTGCCTGGCCGAACAAGACAAACATTTCCCGTTGCTTGTGATAGACTCATCAACCAATATTATGTAATATCTGCTTTAGAGGATTTTTTTTAATGGATGTTGTTTCGAGTAGCGTGTTTACTCATGCTATCTGTTTATATCTGCAAGATTCTTGCTATGCGCCATCCGAGGAAGCTCGTCCTGGCAGGCTGTTTGTCCGCACTAATAGTAAGTATTTTGAGGTTCGTGCTGCTCTATGATGTTTTTTTTTTTCTCTCGCTTGCTTAACTCATTTCGTTACTAATCTTAGGTGATGACAGCTCTCTCAGCTTCTCTAGGTTGGGTTGCACCAAACCTGGTAAGTTTGCTGGGAGTGTACATATCTTGTACCACCTTAAAAGAACAAAGATTTTTCTTTGTAAGATTTAGGCGAATGTAGAATACCAGTCATTGAAGGGAAGCACTGGCGCAGCGGTAAAGATGTTACCAGTCTTATGACCATGAGGCCACAAATTTGAGTCCTGGAAACTTTTGTAGAAATGCAGGGAAGAAGGGCTACGTACAAAAGACCCAAAGTAGTTGGACCTTTCCCCGGACCCTGCGCAAGCGGGGGCTACTTGCACCGGGCTGCCCCTTTTAAAATATCAATTCTCTTATTAATATATGTTGCTGCCTTTCAAAATGATATGGCTGACAATATTATGTCGAAACAGATATCACGTAAATGGACTCATCATGTGACCACTTTGCTGTTCTTTGTATTTGGCATTTGGTCATTGTGGGAAGGTTTCAAAGAAGATGGGTACTGATCTTATTGCCTTTCAGTTAACTTTTTATCTGCTCTGGTGTTTTAGTGGTTGTCTTTAGTAAGCTACTCAACTTTCATTTCAGAGATTCGGAAGAATTGGCTGAAGTGGAGGCAGAGCTGGTTGGCAATTTTCATCCCTTTGTTACGTCATTTTTTGGAATGTAATCGAATTAACTCATTGTCAAGTCGTATCAATTTCCAGGATGCTGCCTTTAAGAGTAACAAGGGTGAATCTAAAAGCAAATCTAAGGTCAGTACACAAACAATATGTCATTGTCAACCATATTCTATCTCAGAATGCTTTTGCTTTCACTTCACCATATCCATTTAGTTGCTGTGTAAATTGAAATCATGAACAAGGATAATGATGGATTTACATTTTTTTTTTGTTTTGTATCATTCTTTCATGAGAAGCATGTCTGATTTAGAATACAAGTTTGTTATGCATGCTATGCTAGGTGTATAGCCTTCCAATGTTCTAGCTTATATTTTCTTTCTATTCTTATGTTTTCATCTAAGTACATCTATTTCATACATCATCTCCTATTTGCTCATCTCCTTTTTATTTGCTTGTGTTTGAACAATTGTGATTTAGAAGACAAGGTATCTGAAAAGCTTGTTTATTGCTGGCATTACTGCCAGTTTACTTTCACTTAGCCTCTTTGGTATTGAATTCCCGAACTTTTTGCTTATATGGCTTTTCCACTTACCTTAGGCAAGTGATGATTTCAAGAAACAGCAAAGGCCCTTTCTCATGCAGTTTTTCTCACCAATTTTCTTAAAGGTGCTTACTACCTCTTACAAATTAGAAGAAAGAAATTACAAAGGTACCATGCCTATGTTTTATTGGAATGTTGACATGGTCCTCATTGCTGTAGGCATTTTCTATTACATTTTTTGGTGAATGGGGTGACAAGAGCCAGGTAATTTGTATAAAGTTTTTTTTTCAACTTCTAGCTTTGTGAAGAACCTGTACAAAGTTTTCGCTATGTTATCGAATCTCTTATCAGATTGCTACCATCGGATTGGCTGCTGATGAAAACCCATTTGGTGTTGTCCTGGGCGGCATCGTGTATGAGCTTCTTCTTTTATTGACCCATTCGCTCTGTTTAACTGTGTTATCGTTTGTTCCCTCATGAAGCCTCTTACCGTGCCTAGAGCTCAAGCACTCTGCACTACTGCTGCTGTTCTTGGAGGAAAGAGCCTAGCCTCACAAATATCTGAGAATATGGTAGGAATGGAACCATTGCTTTGCTTCATTTTTCAGTCTGTTTCCTAATCTCCAATAAGTGATCTGATGCACGCCCTATTGTAGGTTGAGCTGTCAAGCGGGGTGCTGTTTCTTTTGTTCGGTATCATGTCCTTGCTCTCAGGACCAGAAGGACAATTGTAATATTCCCAAACCCTTGTTGGGCGGAGCTTGTTAACAAGATCCCTTCGGATAGACCTATCTTATTTGAGTAGATGAATGATGGCGCCGAGAACCAGTCATCCATGGTGATCAAGATGGCACAAATTTGTTAGTGTAGTCAACACATTGTAAACATTTCATTTGCGATGCATAAATAACTACATGTTACAAAAATCTCTGATTGCAGTCTATTCCCAGCGGCTGAATATATTCAGTAAATGCCACGAACAATATGAATTACAATGCCTGGTTACTGGGAATCCCTCTTGTGTGGCAGTCATGAAACTAAACTTTATTACTAGTAGTGAATTTCATAAGCTTGCAAGTGTTATCTATGCCTGTAAGCCAGTATGCGTTGTGCATAACTATTTCTGTTGTCTCCGTGATAACAACATTTTGTTACACTCCCCCCACAGTTTGTCTTGTTGACGTCAACAAAAAGAATATGGAGATAGTAATATCTGTCCTTTGTTTTTCTATGAAATTTCCTGTGGGTTTTAAAAAGATGAACAGAGAGGAAGTTACTGAATCAGTTTCTCTATAAATATTTTATCCTCTAATAAAAACCATGGAACTAATTGCAGGGTTAACAGAGTCACCAGTAATTTGACGTCCCTAAACTGCTTAACCACCAAGGCAAGCAGCAGTTCAGATGGGCCTTCGAGGAGCGCCATGCAATGCAACCCTGGGCTTTTTTTATTTGGATTTTGCAGGCAGGCCAGAATGTTCCATGTACCCTGGGGACCTATTGGCAGCAAGTAAACAACGGGGTTCATCGTTCATGCATAGCCCGCCCGGCCCAACCAGGTTCCAACCCACAAAAGAACTGTTTCAGCCCAGTACAAAATGTTCCAACCCATCGCGCGCGGCCACCGGCATGCTAATCGAAGCAAACGGTGTCTCAACATTTTTCCGTCTACGCCCTCTCCAAAACTAGGCGCGTGTATTCAAAATGCAATTTTTTTTATCAATGATTAGCGTAGTAATACATGAGTTTAGCAACAGAAAAATGGTAGTATATTAGATTGGTGATGCAATGTATACTTTCGAATTGCTGTGGCTTTGTATCTAGTAATAATGTACTGTAATACAGCAAAAAAGGCATATACACATTCCATGGACCTATGTGCTTCTCAGAGTTATGCAAAAAGGCACAACTGTAGTCACTTTGCAATGCAGTACTATCGGTAAGATACGGCAGTAGTATCAGTACAGTCATGTGCATGATTACAACGTTACGGCACCCATCATTCGAGAAACCAAAGCTTTGCACACTCATTGATCTTATCGATATATATAGTTCCTCCCAAGCACAGCTAATAACTGAGCAGCATTAAGTCCCATGCAATCAGTACGACGCTGCACGGCGACCTAGCAAAACAAAATGATAAAAAACTAACAGTGATCAATCGACATAGCAAAACAAAACAAAAATACTGTACTACAGTACAATTGATTACAAGCATAGGCCTTTCTAAACTTTTGTCAACTTTTGAAGCGTGAAGTAATTTTTGTGTGAACCAAAGATGCGATGCATGCAAAAGCACACTTGAACCACCCGCCCTAGAGTACAATGCACAATCAAGAACGGCTGCAGCATGCAAGAGCCAAAAAAAATAATAAAAAAAAAGAGCGAATGCTGCTTCCCATAAGTGAGCAAGCATGATCAAAGGGTGCCTTTTAAGGTAAAGAAGGCCCCCTTTCCTTTCCGTACAAGCAAAACATGAATTTGGCGGCATCCATTAGATCTGCTAGCGGTCTGTCTCTTGTTTCCTCTGCCTTTTGGAGAGAGAGAGAGAGAGAGAGAGAGAGAGAGACTCTTTTGAAAGCCATCTGGCATGGAGGGGCGGCCGGGGTGGGTAAAGGTAAGGCACTGTTTAGCTAGCGCAAAGTTGGTTGCCCCGAAACCAGCTCGTGGAAGAAGAAGCTGGAAAGCAGCTTCAATTCTGCTTGTCAATTCATTCTTACGTCTGGTTCCCTTTGATGTCAAAAAGAGAGTTTTGTTAGGGTTGCTTGAGATGTATTGGATGTACCTAATTCTCTTCAATTAATCTCAGCCTTTAATTTTTAAAAACTAGAACCAAACCTAGTATCACTTTTGTTACCGAAACCATCACTTTTTAGTACCGGTCCAATGAAATGAACAGTTATGATTAACTCTAAACACTGTAACAAACCTTAGAAAAGAAAGTCGTTGTAACAGCATTGGTGCTCACTTACACACTAACTCACCAGATTTTTTTTTATCCCTAAAAATATATACTTAGATTGTGAAAAAATTTAAATACTTCAAGAGTACATCATGGTTCATCCATTCAATCCTTGTGCTCTCCCTTTCCTTCCCAGAATAATTAAAAAAAGTACTCCTAGTTCTTCATTCCACAAGGCGGCGGAGTGGACGCGAACAAGACCAACGAAAAAGGCCGGCTGGCACGGCGGCGCCCTTCCGGAGGAGTGAAGCAAAGAGCTCTGCGACGCACTGCGTAGTACGTCATGATGGCGCGGCGGTGATATCAAGCCAGCGCGGTTGCGGGGCCGGCAGGCCGGCGGCGCTTTGCCTTGGCACGTCGTCGATCGATCGTGTATGATGGGTGCCGGTGGTGGTGGCGTCGTCGTCATCATCATATCCTTTTCTTTTCCCCTTTCGCCGTCATCCACCAAGCTTGCGCGGCCACCATTAGCAGCGCACTCGATCTGCACTGGATAGCGTGTAATAGCAATCGCACGCCGCCAAGCAAAACGGATTAGCATATTCCTACTTCCCCGAGAACGTGCTTGGATGTCTTGGAGATCGTGGCCATGATGGAGAGCCGAAGCATGGTCGCCCGGATAGTGGATGGGGGAAGCATCGTCACGCCGCTCCGCCGCCGGACCGGCCTGCACCTGACACGAACGTCGAACAAGTATTGTCCATTACACGTTAGGTGAAAAAAATGTAGGGCGTGAGTTTGAACAGACGGATCACTCCATGTGTTTCAGTTCAATTTCTTGTTATTTTACACCACTTTAGAACCCGTTTGGAACGTAAGTTTTTTTTTTATTCCTGAATTAATTATTTCCTATGAAATTGAACTAATTTAAGTGAGATTCCAAACGTGACCTTAGTTTTTTCAAATCAATTGTCGATCACAGTTCTTAATGGAGTGCAAAACTTTTATTAACACAAACCTCTATGTCTCCTTATTTCATGTCTACCTAGTTTTTTTTTTCACTCTCTTTAGCACTATTTGGAAGATTTTCACAGTAATCACGTAAAATTTCATATAAATCAAATCAAATCAAATTAATTATTATTAATAAAAACTTATAAAATATAAAAATTTCCTCCAGAAGGAGGCTTTATTACATTCACGATCAGACTCAGATGGACGAATAAATTGAGATGGAGTGAATTAATTGTAGACAAAAATTGATGGAAAGAAGGAGTCCGCCATCCGTTCTTAATTGATGGAGTGAATTAATACTCCTACATCCGTTCCCCTGCGCGTGGCCTAGCCTTGACGGCGACGAGGCTGGTAGTAGAGTGGCTAGCTACTCCAGCTAGCGCGGCACAGATCTCTCTTCGGAGTCCGGGCCGCGCGACGGCGGCGAGGAATCCTCCCCAAAGGCAAAGGGTTGTTGCCGGAGCAATATAATCAAGGCATGCTGCATGGTTCACCGTTCACCGGATGACTGGTGAGTGGCGTGGAGCTGCAGAATGAAGGCACAATCATTCGGTCTTTCTCGAAGGCATGACCGACCTGTGAGCGAGTCTCGGATGGGCGCCTGACAAAAAGCGCGTAGCCGCGTAGGCGTAAGCTTGGCCCGCGGCGAGACACGGAGAGAAGGCTGAGAGGGAAGGAAAAGGCAAAATACGCGTGGTTTTCTCTAGCTCTCGTCCTGCTTTGAGGCTTTGCCTACTCGGGGCACGGGGACAGTGGCTGCTCCGAGAGGAAATTCACCGCCGGCCGGCAAGCTGGCCAAGCCTTAGCTTTCCTCCACCGGAGCCTAGCTTTCGGCAGCGACGGTCGGCTCGGTGGGGGCTCGCCCCGCCTGCTCCGGTGCTCCCCGCTCCATTCTGTCGTGTCGCCATTGTTCACGACCGTCAACGCTTGACCTGTGCGGATCCTGTGAGTTTATACCGATACGCTGGTTGATCCTACATGTATAGTAGCACACGACGATCCACCATCAAAGCATCTTGTGCTTTGTGAGGCCTCCTTTGCCTTTGGAATAGAACGAAGGAACTATTTTTTGTATTTTTTCTATAAAATTTAATTGATTCTTGTGAAATTGCTATATAATTTCTGTAAAAATTCTGTGCTTTAAATAGTGCTAAATGATTGACAGTATATTCAGGAATACATTTTGTATACGGAGTAAGAGTATTATCGTAACGTACGAGTCGTCTGCAGCACATAGGTTTGACACAATCAGCTAGTGCAATATAGAAAAAAGGAAAAAGGAAATCTCAAAGTACATTATAGTTCATGTCGGTGCTTTGACCATCAGCACAGTAAAATTACGTAATCAGAGGGAGCATCGGTGCGCTCTTTGTATTCGAATAGCCTAATCTATGAAATGACTCGAGAGTTAGTCTGGTTCAGGCCGCCGTCGAGACGTAATACCTTACGTGCAGAAGAGAGCCATATCAAATTGTACGAACTCAAAAACACAATTACAATACGAAAGGACCTTGATTTGATAAGAACTCTAACACGCGTGGGTGGATGTGGTTATACTGAAATTTGAATCTAACTTGACTTAACTCGTGTGCTAGCGCCTCTTGTGCCCTCATTATATAGGGCCAGACCAGGGTAGGTGACTTGGCGTCTACGAAACTGATGACCCCTTGACAGGTGGGGCCATAGTCTTCGGTTGATTTGGTCCTCTGGCGTCCGCTGGCGCTGGAGCAGATGGTCCGCGTCCTCTGTTCGTCCTTTTGTCTACCGCGGGGGACAAAAGTTACTTTATCGCTTGGCTTTACCGCCCAGCGGGCAACTTTACCTTCCGTTGAATTGCTTTACGTGCTTTTAAAATGCTTTGTCGTCCCAGCTTGGTTGCTTTTTCTCCTGTTATACGTCGTCAGAAATCTCTGTGTCCGTCAGACTTAGTTATTGGAGCAGTGGCTGGCCCTCAGATGGGCGACCAAGTTTTTGTCGTCGCTCAGTCTCAGCCTTCGGGGGTGGAGACTGTGTTGACGGTTCTGGCGCAAGTGCTAAAAGCGCTTGGCTCTGATTTCTGACCCCTGAGGCCGAGCCGTCGTCTTCGATCTGGTTAAGTCTTTCATGAACTGTAGATGGACCATGGGCTTAGTTTACATATGAATCTTTAGTATTACTCCTACCATATGCATTGCGCGGCCAATCGTCATCCAGGCATCCAGCTGATACGCCAACTGTGGCACCAGGCATCCAGCCATCCAGTTCTGTTCCTGTACGCGCCCCAACAGTTTATCAACTTTCGAATCCTAGCGAGCAGCAGAGCAGCCTTGGTCGGCTCCGCGATCCGCTCTCCGGGCTTCGGCTGTGTGGTCCACGGACGAGATCATCACGTAAACTCCAAGCCACAGACCGGTCACATCAACCTTTTGCACATTCGCTGATAATTCCACGCAACCAGCAGTGTACAGTACCTCAAATCGGACAGAGTTTTACTTGCGTGCAACGGTGCACAAGGCAGCAAGAGTCGTTCAGGGTGTTCACTGCAATTTTGTTGGAATAATATAAACAAGAGTACATGATAGTACTCCGAGTGATTTTTTGTCATGAAAATATAACTCTTGGTGCAAACAAAAAATTCACATATTTTATATTAGCATGCCGATCTATTAGTGACGGTCATGCTGACGATAGTGGCAGGCCATTAAAGTTGATATGAGTAATGATGGACTTGTGCTACAAGCACACCACCTTGTAGTGGTTCCTGAACACAGTTGCTAAAAGTAGTGATCCATCGATCGATGAATACGAGGGAATATGAGATTGGAGACTCAAAATCCTGGCTAGGTTGGCATGTGTCCAATACCAAAGAGATTGATGATGGCATTGAGCTAGCCATGGCGAGGCTTCATGTTGAGTCAGGTAAGCACCATAATGCTAGAAGTCCCTGGTACCATAGTCTGCAGCTCATAGTCGAGCTGGCCACACCGCATCGATTCATGCCTACGAGTTCCTCCATGGATACTCCACGGTGATGCTCATCGCATCCTCGACTCACCATAGCCTATGATGAATGATTGCTGCAGCTGCTGTTGGAGATGCTCCATTGTTGCATCCCCATCGAGTCGCCCCCCCCCCCCCCCCCCCCCCCTCCTCGGATGACCACAGAGGGTCACTCCAAATCTGGTAGATAAAGAGAGAAAGGGAGGGCCGGTGGCTGCACCAGTGTGGGGGAAATGAGAAGACTAAGGGCTGTTTGAAGGCAGGATTTTCGTAGGAATTATGCAGAAATTTCACAGGAATCCGTTCAATTTCACAAAAAAACGTAAAAATATAATAAAATTTCTTTAATCCAAAGAGGCCTAAGTAAGCTTCATTTTATACTACATATGGCCAAGACACTTTGGGATGAGTAGCAAACCGAAATAGGCTAGAGTTTTCTAATGACAAGCCGTTGATGTTGATGGCTAGCCAATGGAGCTGAAACATGTTAGCGGTAGACCATTGACAATAGTAGGATCTGCCACTATTACGGCTAGTAGTAGTGGTAGATAGGGTCATGTCAGCATACTCGCCATTGCTATGGTCACTAGTAGTGGCGAGTAAGATGGTGTTAATTAGCATGTGTGCGCCCACAATAATAGAATGTGGACATTTTGTTGATGTCATTACTTCTTGCAACTGTTAAACAATTTTGAGTGGTGAGTCGAATGTTGATGTGACTGTGGCTGACAGTAGTGGTTGGTCACACCATGCCCCCCACTACAGTGAAGAGCCCCACATTTTGTAGCAGTGGACAAACCCTAAGGGCACATTTGGAATGTGAGATTTTTTCTTTTTCTTACTCTTTCTGTCCTGCTACAAGTGATGTTTTTGACTTTTTAAAATCAACATTTGATCATTCATTTTATTCAAAAATTTGGTAAAAATATTATTTATTTTATTGTGAAATAATTCATTATAAAAAGTACTTTAAAGCTTTATTTATTTATTTTTGTATTTTTGAATAAGATAAATGATCAAAAGTTGATTTCAAAAGTCAAAAGTGTTACTTAGTGGGACAGAGGGAGTACATTTTTCCTGTAAAACTGAACCGTTTCTTGTGAAATTTCAGTAAAATCTATGCGTTTCAAACAAGACCTAAGTTATATGAGTTTTACGACTTCCTCTTTAATGAGAAAGCACTCACCTTTTAATTAATTGGCTAAACTATCTTTTTTTTAAGGTTAAGGGGGGGGGGGGTGGGGGGGAATCCCCACCTGAATTCCATTAATTCTGTTAAATGGAGTGGCTTTGGCAAGCCATTACAAATGTTGGATTACATGGTTTTAGAAGCAGATGGAGGCGGCAGTAAAGATTACATTAAAGAGAAAGAGGAGCACCAACTATTCATTACATGATCGTCAGCTCGTGGAAGTCTGCATCGCCACAGGTTCGCTTCGTCTCTGCATTGTAGGAGGAGACGGCTAAACTATCTTGTGTTGGAAGTGACTATAATGCCTAAGTGTTGTATAGACAGTTTGCTTCTTTTTATCCATTTTTACATCTTAAGTATATATTTGAATCTGAGTATACAAAGCCCTGTGATACATGTATGTTTTTGCAAATATTATTAAACACAAATTTACACTCGTCTGTGTGATTCACAATCCAACTGTCCATACAAACAAAAACGAGAATGTGCTACGCGATCCTGCAGAAACACAATATTTCGATCGTCCCCCTAAAGAAAGAGAATTTCAGAGCATTGAGAGTAAAAGATGTCGGTACCCTGAACCGTCTCCGCCGAATGCCGTACACGAGCACTTCGGCCGCGTAGCCGTCTCGACCACTACCCGACCGGCACACCACCCCCGGTGCGAAAAGGCCACACGACACATCTCGGAAAGCTAAGCCGGACTGCCTAAAGCCATGCATACCTGTTGCGCAGGTCCGTCGACACGAGAGTTTAAAAGGCCGTCCCACTCCCTCCTTTGACCGGTAAAAGAAGAAGAACCAAGAACACCGAGGCACCAAGACAAGTCCTCCAAGAATCCACCAGCCAAGAAAGAAGCACTCCTCTTCTTCTTCCTGCTACTACCTTGTCCATCGATTGATCGGCCGATCGATCGGGATGTGGGAACCAGGGGGCCTCCACGGCAGCCACGAGGCGCTGCTGCTCCAGTCCGCCGGATCAGGAGCCGGAGACGTCCACGGCCACGCCTCGGGCCGCATGCCGTGGCTCGGACCGGCCGCCGCGCCGTCGTACTCGTACATCGCTCCCCACGCGCCGCCGCCACCGGGGCTCTTTGGCGGCACTGACGCGGCCGGGGGGCCTTTCGGCGGGTTCGGCGTCGGTGGTGGGTACTGCGGCGACGGCGGTGGTACTGCGGGGGCCGTGGGGCTGTTTGGCCTGGACCACCCGTCGTTGCACCAGCAGCATCACGGGACGCCCGGCGGCGGTGCGGCGGGGTCGTCGAGGGTCGTATCCGGCCTGCTGGGCACCCTGCAGGCCGAGCTGAACCGGATGACGTCCAGGGAGATCATGGACGCCAAGGCGCTGGCGGCCTCCCGCAGCCACAGCGAGGCCGAGCGCCGCCGCCGGCAGCGCATCAACGGGCACCTCGCCAAGCTACGCAGCCTCCTCCCCAACACGACCAAGGTGATTGATACTCTATTAGCACCGTATGATGGTCATCACTTGCTCCTGTGTTCTTTTCCCTCTTGCTGATTAATTTGCAGATCGACACCCCTCACGTTTAGATGGTGGCCAAACCCTAGAACGAACTTGAGGCGTGGCCCTATCAGGCATGCGCGATCACAGGGTCGATCGATCTGCTTCGCTTGCTCAAAGCAAGGTCAGCAAAACCACACTCCGTGGTCCATAGATCGATCGGTGGATCAGTAATCAAGCACACTGGTATAAAGAAGCACAGGCAACACAAACAAGTGTCTAGCTGAGCTACCTCCTACCTAGATAGCTTCTCTCCAGAACTTTTAGTGACCAGCCAAGCTTGCAAAGTTGCAAGAACTTGTTTAGGTCTTGCGATCGAGTTGCAACAAATCCTCATACAGCAAGATTGCATACTTGAAATCAAGGGAGAGAAGACACATCCAAGTCCCTTTAGCTAGTTTCTTTCCTCCCAATAATACTATTAGTACTTGCCATATGAAATTAATGGCTGTAGCATTTAGACAATTTCATGGGATTTTGGCAAGAAACAGTTGGATTTCTACACATTATTAGAGAAAACTGGGGAGGAGACAAAGACGAGGTCAGGTGGTTAACTGTAAGTAAAACCATTAACAAAGTAAACTGTCATGTACCCTAGCCATGGGGATTAGAGCAGTAGAATAGGACTCGCTGCCGCTGACAAGGTGGCATGCAAGAGAGGGCCCCAGCAGAAGCCTTCGGCCTCGTCGGAAACCGCGCGTCCTGCGGCATGCGCTATCCTTCGGCGAGATCGAGCTAGCGGCCCGTGCAAGACAAGAGCGCACGCTCGTGTCAGAGCGCATCACCTCAGCCTCGCGCACACGGCGCTCTCGGCGGCAGGCAACACACCAAAAAGCTAAGCAGCGGCTGGCCCGGATGGATCAAGGAAGCCGGCCGCGCATGCAAAGGCTGTTCCCACGCGCGCCATTTTTGTAGCTTTTTCCTCCATGCCCGCATGCCCTCGTCGCACCAGACCAGACCACTCGATCGCCCCCTCTCGGCCTCTCCTAGCTACCGCCACTACACTCACTAGTGGTCACTGCAGGTCAGCTACTTGCTCGCAGCTCGCACATACACTGGCTCGCCAAACAAAGCACTGTAGCTTCCCTCCACCTCATGCTGCTCATCCATGCATGCATCGGAAGCTACCTTCCTAACTACAGATTCAAGCTGCTAATCATGGAGGCTCTGAATCTGTTTTTATGTTCGGTGTGCAGACGGATAAGGCGTCGCTGCTGGCGGAGGTGATCGAGCACGTCAAGGAGCTGAAGCGGCAGACGTCGGCGGTGCTGGACGCGGCAGAGAAGGGGAACGGGGAGGCTCCGGCTGAGCAGCAGCAGCAGCTGCTCCGCCTCCTGCCGACGGAGGCCGACGAGCTGGCGGTGGAAGCGGCGGAGGACGGCGAGGGGAGGCTCATTGTGCGCGCGTCGCTGTGCTGCGAGGACCGCGCGGGCCTCATCCCGGAGATCGCCCGCGCGCTCGCCGCGCTCCGCCTGAGCGCGCGCCGCGCCGAGATCGCCACGCTCGGCGGCCGCGTCCGCAACGTGCTCCTCATCACTGCGGACGAGGACGAGGAGCGACTGGTCGAGTGCGAAGGCGACGACGACGACGGGTGCGCCGGCGCCGCGGCCTCACACCGGCGGCACGAGCTCGTCGCGTCGGTCCAGGAGGCGCTGCGCGGCGTCATGGACCGCAAGGCCGCGAGCAGCGGCGACACGTCCTCGTCCAGCGGCGGAGGCGGCACCGGCAGCGGCAGCCTCAAGAGACAGCGCATGAGCGCCGTCTCGCACGAGCAAGGTTCGCTCTAGCGTCTTTGCGCAAACTATATAGCTTGGCTCGCCCTCAATGCTTGCATGAAATATGCCAAAAAACATGCATGCGTGCCATGGCCTGGTGGCTAGCTTGCTACATCATCGAATTTAGTGTAGTTCTTGAGCTGGCTCTTCTTCATCTGGTGTTGCTATGGAAACGGACGAACGTTATGTGCATGAGGGAAACAGAGAAAGAAAACATGGATTCCAAGGTAGGGAGAGTTTCATGTATCCCTTATATAAGTTCACAAGCTTATCATATCTATACTATTTCACGTATGTATTTGGGGATGTGATTGTTTGAGAGGTTATTGATGATTAGCCTCTCATAAAACTTGGGTGATAAGGGTGTATATGTGTAATCTCTTGGGTATAGTGGAATGCTGAAATTGATGACGAGGTTAATTTCTCACAAAATTCTTCTTCTTTATGAATGTCCTGTGGAGATATCAGAGCATTGTTTTCAATTTGTTACTACTATATTGTTTGTGTTGGTCGGCTACTAGAGTCACATGCTAAAAGTGCCTGGCAGTTGTTCATAATCATATAGAGTACTCCCTCCATTCTGTAATTGATGTTGTCGTTGACTTTTAAATTCAACTTTGACAATTCGTTTTATTCAATTTTTTTGATAAATTTTGTATATTTTGATATAATTTGATTTATCATAGAGTTATTTAAATCACAACTTAAAATTTTACACATTCGAGCAAATTTTTTGAATAAAACAAATAGTCAAAGTTGATTATATAGCACTGATCAGAAGTGTTCGAGAGGGAGGACTAGGAAAACAACAGTAAATAGAATCTGCCATGTCTGTAAAGAGGTCGTCCCCTTTCCAAACAAGAATAGTCTAGCTAGTTTCATATGAATTGATGTCATCTCTAGATATCGGGATGGAAGAGGTCACAAAATTGCAAGATTTCTGTTTGTTAATCATGCGGTGCAGAAGGTTTGTTGACAGCATTTCAGGGGTAATCATAGTTTAGACT